>WAAE01004666.1:0-45230 GCA_013400495.1 Nicator chloris
AAAAAAAAAAAAAATCTGAAACCTGGTTTGGATTTTATATTTTCTTGGCTAAATATCTTATTTTTGATCAAAGTAAGTGCTGTATTTATAGGAGCAGTAAGCTGACCTTGCTGTGGAAAACCTGGAAACTTAAAGCTCCTACTGAGAGGGGACTGTTCACCTCAATGAATGTCTATATTCCCATGCTGCTAATTTTATTAATGCTCCTCATATTGTCACTAAGCACAGTTATCCCCAAAAAATCTGCTGACAGAGGCATTTGGGTGAAGCCACATACTGACCTTCAGAGCAGGGGAAGATGCCCATTTGTCTATGCATCGGTGTTTTAGCAGCAAAGCTACTGTAATATAAAAACAAGTGTGTAGAAATACAACAGAACTCATACAGTTTCAAAAATGCAGCCTTGTAAATTGAATAACGTTGCTAGTCTTGTTTATTTTCCCTGCAATGAACCCCTGCTATGATCTGCAGTGTAGTTCCAAGTTTTGTGTGGATCTTAACTAGAAAATGGAGATGTAGGCACTTACCCGGGGGCTTTTTGCTAATGATCAGATCTACAAAACCTGGGGAAGCACCAGGACTTCCTGAGTTGTGGTGTTTTTCTGTTTCTTATAACAAGTTGTTGATCAGGCTGTTAGCAGACAGATTTTTTCCTCCCACACATCTTCATTTCGGTTGATGGTTGACCATTTTCACAGAGGTCTCTGCCAAGAATACAGTTTCTATATGCAACATTAAGGAGAAGCGGTGGAAAAATTGAATCTTTGAATAACTGTAGATTTGAAGATGTGGATTAGGTAGTAAAGGACTGAGGGAACCCCAAATCCTGTTTCAGTAAGGTTTTTAGGAAGGAAACAGTTGTTGGAAGAGAGCGAGAACAGTGACAGAAAGCATGGCCAGGACTGTGAAAAAAAATATTTTTTTTCCGGTAGTTGTATGTGTTCTTGAGGATGACAGTCTTTAAGTCTTCCATTTTGATGGAAGAGAAATGTGAATGTTTATCAGATGTGGTTTGGAGTGCATTACAGATTTGTTATCTGAATTTTGAGATAGTGAAGATTGTTCTGCTCCCGCTGCCACATCCTTCCCCCCATATTGCCCCAGTGCTTGCAAGTTTTCTGTTTATAGAAGAAAGGGCTACTTTACTTCTATAAGCAGAAACTTAACAGTTGAGTTAAGGCTCATGGTAGCTGATAAACATTTTAATAATCGGCCTTGTGTAGTTTTTTGACTTCAAAATTAAGTCAAGTGGCAAACTCCAGAGTTGTGGTTAATCATATGCTGATAGTGAGACTTAATTGAACAGTACAAAAAGGCAAAGCAGTTAAAGAGAAGACAGGTGGAATATTCCTCAGGAATATGAGTCTCAGGCACTGTCAGCATTTCAGCCATGTTGCCTTTAAACTGGAAGGGGGAAGGTGTGGTTAAGAAGCAGTTCTTTACTGTGAGGATGGTGAGGCCCTGGCAGGTTGCCCACAGAGGCTGTGGATGTGCCATCCCTGGAAGTGTCCAAGGCCAGGCTGGATGAGGCTCTGAGCAACATGGTCCAATGGAAAGTGTCTCTGCCCATGGCAGGAAGGTTGCCATGAGATGATCATTAAAAGTCCTTCCAGCTCAGCCCATTCTATGATTTTATGAATGTAAAGGCATAAAAGCAGTATCTAAAATTAGAACTTGTAATTACAGTGACATACAAATATAATGGCTTAAAACTGGGAGAATTAAAAGTTCAATTAAAATATTTTCTTTGAGGTATGTCTGTGTACTTAGTAATTGTCTTAATTTTGCCCAATAGTAATTATTTAAATCACTGCCACTCTGAAGAATGCTCTTAATAGACTGTGCTGGCATCTTCCATGTATGTGAGTTCTGCAATTTGTGTTACAAGTACTTGTCCCAAATTTAAGAAACCCAACCTAGCCTCTCTTGAGGCATTAATAGACTGCCTCAGAAATTGAATGTAAGTGGGATTTTTTAAGTGATTAGTAGTGTTGCTTTCCTCATGTCTCCTCACCAGCTGAGAAGGCCTTCTAGACAAGTTTTGCCTTGGCAGTAACAAAGCCATTGACCTCCACTGGTTGTGGAGATAGATGACACTGATGAGGAGTTGGGAAGCTGCTCACCTGATAAATGCAAGAGAGAAGAACCAGGTTGACAGTTTATTCTGTAATGAAATGATTATGAACAGGAATTTTAAACAATGAAGCTAGCAGAGCTGATTGGAAGAACGTAGAGAGAATGCTAAAGGACTTTGTTTTCATATAGCCCATGCTCAAATTAGAATTTTCCTTTAACTAGCTTTTAATATTAGTGTTGGACCCAGATGATGTTGCCAAAACATATATCAAAGCTGGTGATTTTGTGTCATGGATGCTCAGATTGTAGGTATAACAGTTCCACCTGTTCTTCACACTGCTGTCCCTATCAACCCATCTGTTTTTCTATCATAACTCCTTGTTACTTTTTATTTGCAGTTACGGTTCTTGATCAGAAACCTTCAGAGTGTAATTTTTCTTACCATGGCGTAAATACTAATTTTTTTCTTTTAATGTGAGTTCTCCTTTGCCTGTGTCTCTTTAGTTTCTGCTGTTAAAATTATCCATGACACATTTAATCCCAGGAGACACTGCCATGAGTTACTTAGCCCTCACTTCCTGATTGGAGGGTGGAGATGTATGGAGATGTACCTGCTCAGAGATTTCAGGTGGAATATTCCTCCTCGTCTTTACTGTGGAAGCATTATCAATCCCTGAATGTCAGCTTGTTTCTCAGCAGAGCTTCATTCCCCATGTTTGTAGCTGCAAAGATATAAACCAAAAAGGGTCAAAGCAAGTTCAGAGGTTCCAAACAGACACCCAAAATGCTGTTGTGGTGAAAGAAAGGACAGAATTACTGAGCCTTTATGTCATTTCCTATACGAAAGACCGTGTTGTTTTCTTGAGATTCTGGAAACATCAGGATGGGGCCTTGTCAGATAGTCTAAAATTCTGTTTAAGATTCAAAGCCCCATGAAGTCAGGAGGCTTTATTCCATTGCATTAGTGTGGGTTTTTTTTTTTTCCAATCAGGTTATAAATATTTGGTGACTATATTTTTCATAGAGAAAAAGAAAGTCTTCATGTTATCTAGGAAGGGATGTTAATTGCAAACAAAGTTGTTTCATGTCTTTCTGCTAATAGTATAAAGTTTATCCACAAGTTCACCTTTGAACCCTGCTCTCCTATATGCTGTGTCATTATTTTGTGTGTTAGAATGATCCCTGCCCAAAGAATAAACCACATTTTGCGTTGCTTGGAAATAACAGATGCTGGAATCAATTTTGACAGATAGAGGTCATAATAGGGCATACATTATGCATGTTGTTAGCAAAAAATAACATTTTTGAATCTCTGCATGAAACTCTGAGTGTCATTCAGTGTTGTTTAGAAATGCAGAGCTGCTGTAAGGAATACAAGTAGTTTGCTTTTTTTTGTTTAATATTCTAATGGATATTCTAATTTATTATATACTAGGTTAATTCTAAATTGTAGCCTCCTTCCCTGACTCATAATTACCAGATGAAATACTTAAAGGAATGCTATGGTTTATGAAAGGTTTTGTTTTTCTATAATGTACCTAATTGGTACTTTATAAATCTTGACTCTGTCGTGCTTTCTGTTTTTCTCATGAGCTACAATTTAAATCATCAATTTATGTTAGTTCTGTGACCCAGACCCTGGCTATGAAGACTTTTCTAGGAAACTGTGTTTTTTTCCCTGATTTTCAGGTGAAGTAAATTTTTATTGGTGTCATAACTGGATAAGTTTGGTTTTTGATTTCAATGTTGGAAACCACCAGGCTCTTTTTTATCTAAATCAGAAAGTTTTCTGATAAAAAACTGTCATGTGGAAATCTGACTCAATGGAAGCCAAGGATTTTTAACATTAATGATAATACATGGATGAAATCCTGATCTTGTCCTTTGTGTTGGAATTTTACCCTCTTTTTAGCATGTTAATGAGTAACATTTTTATGCCAGATATGTTTCCAAAAGTTTTTGCAGTTGTTAGGTGCTGTCAGTACTGCAGCTATGTACATTGCAATGGCAGTGTCTCTAAATGCTTAACATATTTCACATTTTAGTCATCAATGCATAGAGGTTCTAGACTGTTTCTGTCACAGATAATCCATAGTTGTACTTGAAAGCATTTCAGGTTTCTGTAGAATACCACTTTTTCTTGTCTGCATTATTGAATTACAGCAGATCCTCAGGATTCTTAATGAGTATATTTGTTACGAATCCACGTACCAATTAAAAATGAAATGTCAAGATAGACAAGGAAAATATCCTAGATCTTGCCTGTCTGAACTCCTGAAAGCAGCTGGTGTAATGCCTCGGAGGAATTGGTCTCTTATGAGAGGAAGCTAAAAGAACTTGGCTCGTTTAGCCTAGCAAAATGAAGGTTAATAGGGGTATGATTGCTCTCTTTAACTCTAGTATGAAAATAAATGTAGACAAGGAAAAGAACTTTGCAGGCTCCTGTTTCTAAATGGATGTAAGTTGGCCATGAATTAATTTACACTGAAAAGTGGACAATTCTTGTGGTTTAACCTCAGCCAGGAGCAAAAGGCTAAGGTGAGAAAACTCATGGGTTGAGATAAAGACAATTTAACAGCTACAACAAAAGCTGCACACACAAGTAGAGCAAAAGAGGGAATTCATTCGCCGTGTTCCTTGGCCAGTCTGGTGTGCAGCCATCCCAAGGAAAGCAGGACTCCATTGTTTGTAATGGTGACTAGGGGACACAAATGCCATCACTCCAAACATCCCTTCTTTGTCCTTCACCCCACTTTATATCCTGAGCACGATGTCATATGGAATGGCTTATCCCTTTGTCACTTGGGGCCAGCTGTCCCAGCTGTGTCCCCTCTCAGCTTCTTGTGCACCCTCAGCTTGTTGGCAGGGTGGTACAAGAAGCAGAAAAGGCCTTGATGTTGTGCAAGCAAACCGTGTTTTCAGCACAAATTCAAACCACAGTTAGACTCATACTGTTTTTCTGGAGAAAACTGCCAAAGTCAGCACAATTGTAAATGCACAGAGAATAGAATTCTAGAATGAACAATAGGAACAAACAGATTTGTTTGAGGGTAAGCTTGTTAAACTCATAGGTTGTTTGAGATGGTTGGTGTGTTAACGGTGGATAGGTCTGGATACATCACACCCCAGTGTTTCTGCTTTGTATGTGTTAGGAAGTGAGGGCTGACCAGTTTCTGCCCAACTAAATGTCCACCAGCTCAATGTTAATCTGCTAAACTCTTTCTGAGCTACTATAATCAAATCTGTAATTGCATGCTGAAAAGGAAGTTAAGCATTCTATTTGGAGCTTTTTGACTCTTTCCCTCAATTTCTTATTTTTTCTGTACCCCATTTATTTTTTTCTGCGCTTAATGGTGATCTAAGAGAAGTTCTATGAGAAGAACACTTACCCATGAAAATTTAGCTATTCCAGAATATTGTGTACTGGTTTTTGATTGATGATTCAAAGATTTCATTTAGTCTTTTGTTCCTGGAAAAACTGATTAAAAAAAAAAAGTTTCAAGTCATATGACAGGGATAGGTTCTTTTGATATTTCCATATAACATATTACTTGTGTGCTCACTGTTTTTTTATCTTTGATTGATAAAGATATATTAATTATCAAGATTTGATAAGGGTGCATGTGTCTTGTTACTGATACTGAAATGAATATGGCCCTTAGTGACTCAGACACTCCTGTTGTTGGAGAGTGAATTTACCTTCCGTTGTTTTACTTTGACTCAGAATCTGAGTCCAATCTAACGAGCAAAAATAATTAGCACCAGAATAGAATTTCCCTTGTTTATCTCTGTATTTTACCCATGGCCTGGAAGGTAGCACACGGTACCATTACAGAAGTGTCTGATGGGAGAACGGCACTGCAGTGTCATTGGTTACTGGGTATTGTGGCAATGTACTGGAGTCCTGGCCTTGTTTCCCTGGTACTCCAGGTGCTGCTGTGTCTGAGTGTGCTGATAGTGCACATACATTGTGCTAGGCAGTGAGTATTCATAGCAATGGCAACACTGAGCACAAAGAACTCCTGAGTGGGCCAAAGACAACAATTGGATAAAATAGGTGGTAAAATTACAGTAGAAAAATAAGATTTGTGTGTCACCATAGTACAGACCAGCTGTAGCAAACAAATGAACACTGTAATTGTCACAGTTTCTGTAGGCACTACAACAAACCAGTTTTAAGGAGGGTTCTGAAACAAGATAATAAACTCTATTAAGGACGTAACCCAAAAGCCTATTTAAATGCTAGGATTATTTCTACCACACTAGTGATGTTAGATCAAATCTTCCAACATTGTATCTGCCAAGGTAACTTTATAATCAAAATTGCCATAGGATTTTACAGAATCAAGCATACTGAATTATAGACAAGTATTCTGGGCATGGTACATTTTAACGGGATTAATTCTGTGTTACCTTTTGAATTCTGCTAGTTGACACAGCACAATTTCTCCTTTTTTCCATAGTTCTCTTGCCCTGGTTTTCAGAGATGCCAATAATCATAATTACCAGTGGAACAGAAATAAAAAGTACTTTTATTCATGTTTATGATTAATAACTTAAGCACTATAGTATGTTAAAAAACCACCAGGATTTTAATTGAAAAGTACATGATTATTTCCTGAGCATATTCTGATGAGCTCAATCCAAGGGTAGGATTTTAAGTATATTATATCTGCACACTAAAAATGTGATATACTAAATCACCAAACGCACAGTTTTATAATGTCAATATTTTTTTGTGCATTTGTTTTGACTTCTGTATATGCCTCTAAGATGAGTACCTGCTTACAGTTTGTTCATCACATGTGCAGGACTATAATTCCTATTCTGATGGGGGGTTTCCTTGCATTAGGAAGGTTGTCAGCTTGGAGTAGACACTTGTATGCCGCATTACTTCTGTTTGCCATGCACTGCATGGGGCATTTGTTGATGCTGAATCAGTATATGAAAGGGTGAAAGCCTTCAGTTGAGAAACAAAGTAATGTCTAGCATTTGCCTAAGTGGAATAATGGCTTACTAATAATTAGGTGCTCATTTTAGGTATGCCAGATAACTTGCAGAAACAGTAAAAGTTAAGGTGTCATTTGGGTTGAGTAACGTAAGAGCTGGTATTACTTTGCTTAATGTTTCATCAGCACTTAGGATTAGTGTTTATTCATTAATACAGAGAGTAGTAATTACTGAAGGTGATCTCTTTCATGTTTCATACAGTTTAGAGGAGATCATGGGTATTTGTTTGTTGCCACCTGAATTACAGTAGTGATCTTGCAACAGAAATAAGTCTTCTGTGGGCCTGCTGATCCTTTGTTGTTAGAATGAAGTTAATGATGACTTTCCAGCAAGAAACATGTTAAATATGGCAGCCCAGTGACCTTGACTTTGCAGCCTGTCACTCTTTACCTGTATTTATTAATATACATTCTTACCAAACTCTTGCTTAACCGCAAGCTGTCTGGTTAAGATTTGAAATTGATATACCCACTTAATGGTAATGATTTTGAAAATCCCATGTTTAGTTACAACCAGGAAAATTATTCTACAGTTTTTTTAAAAAATAGTGGGAGAGTAATTAAAAATAGCTCTGTTGTGATAAAATGCTTTCCTTAGCAGTAAATAGAGTGCAAAAATGCTTTTCTAAAAGCCTCTAAATTTTTAATATATTTGTGACGGAGTGGGTGGTGCTTCACTTCATTTCAATTATTCTTATAGTATTGGAGCACACTCTTTGAGTGCAATAGACTAGCTGTCCATAATGCTTAAAATGTATTTTTTAAAAAAATGCTGTTAAAGTTATAAGAACATGGGATCACAGTATCCACAGTTTTATCTTCAGACTGAAGAGTCAGGGATTGACCCCCCCATTTGATACATGCCTGTGGAGAATTCTTGAATTGTAGTTATAAATTGTGCTTTAGTTCTTTGTACAAGCAGACAGAAGTGGGTTGCTCCTTTGAAAAAAAAAAGAAAAAGAAAAAAAATAAAAATCCCCATCACAGCTTAGTTGTCTAGATGCAGTCAGTATTGATGTGGAAGGACTAGTGTGCATCTAGACTTCTTGTCTTGAAAATGAAACCTTCAGTTGCTCCAGGCTTTCCTACATGCACCTAGAAATACTGTCATAACAGGAAATTTTTTTGAAAAAAAGTGTTGTGAGAAACCAAAAAGAATTGTGATCCCAATTCTTCTGGCCATGTTCACATGGGCTGTAGGTTTTTGGTAAAATCGTTCTAAAGCAGATGAGATTATCCATATTGATGTCTTGAATTCATTGCAATCCTTGCCTTGAACTGTGAAGATAGCATTGATATTTGAACCCTATGCAATGCCAGGGGTGCACATGTACAGGAAAGAGTCTCCATAGGCATGAAATCAACTTTACCCCAAGAAGGAGGGGGGATAGAGATGTTTTTCCAAAGTAATTATTTTCTATTTGGTTGTGCCTGGTATAGTACTAAGTACTAGTGCCTTAATCACGTACCTGCTAAAGACATAGTGTTTCTTTCCTTGATTGCTCTCATGGTTTTCAGATTCTGTGCTTGTCATGAAGTAAAAATTGGTTCTGGCTTTGGGGATTTTTTCTGTTTGTGTTATTTATTTTTAAATATTTTTTCTTTTCAGGTTTACCAAAAATGCAAGTCATTCGGAACTACAATGGAATCCCACAGCCAGCAGCACAAGATGGGCCCCCATTGCATATCCAGATTGGGGACACTATTGAACTCATTAGAGCAGATGCACACAGCTTATTTTGGCAGGTACTGTATCATTTAGCAAATACTGATATTCTGATTGTCCAGATATCAACTTCTTGTTGATATATTGCTCTCCTAACTTGTTTTCTTGTTGAACCACAACAACAACAAAATTCTTTGTGCTTCATCCAAATAAATGTCTTATACAACTTATTTTGCTTTTAAATTGCCAGTAGTTCCTATATGGTGTAAATCTTCATTCTTGCAACCTTAAAGTAAAAGTCTCAGTGAATAAATCTGCAAGAACATGACATTGGTGGCAATCCTAGTGAAATTATAAAAGTTAAGGAGAGTGTTTGGCACAAAAACCAAAGTTTTTGAATTTTCAGTGTCTGGTTCTCTAACACAACATAAGTGCTATGTAGACAAAACCCAGTTAGTGAATATTAGATTTACAGGGGAGAGAAAGAGCTCTGCAAAACAGAACCACACCTAAGCTACTTGATGCTGGCTCAAGTCAGTTAAGGATAGGGATTTTTTATATACATAGGAAAAGTATATTCTATTGATGGCAAAGTTTGCTGTCACATGATTCACATCACTCCTTTTGTTACTGAAATTTCTTCTTAGATGAGAACTATAAAGATGAAAAATGCTGACTTGCATTCACTTTAACAGTAAATGCATTAAAGTGTGTCTCATTTTTCTTGATTACTTTCTTATTTTTTTGTATTATTGGCTACATGGAAATAGAGCTAAATAGAACAACTATCAGGAGATTACTAGAACAACAAGTGGAAAATATCTATCTTGAATTTCTGTTCCTTTGTTCTTCCTGATTTTCTTTTCTTTTTTTTTTTAAAGTTATAATAAGGTAATGAATATAATATAAAAACTGCCTGGTCTATTTCATGAATTAGGTAATATTTTTTCATGTTTGTTTTGGCTTTTGTTTTTCTGGCTACAGTTAGGATGGAGTCTTCTCCAAATTCTTCAGGACTGGATCAGTGAACTCTTCCTATGTCACTGTATCATCCTGAACATTTAATGGGGGGAAGTAATAAACAACAGAATTACTTTAGCTATTGAAAAAATATGTAAATAGGTATAACCAAACCATCTTACCCCCTCCCAAAAAACCCTCCAAACGCCAAAAACGCAAACCAACTCCCCTCCAAAACCCCTCAATCTGTTACTTAGCAGACCATGGGTATTTTGCATCACTACAAAGAAATCTTTTCAAATGACAGAGTTTGGCCTGTGTCGTTTTGTATGTAGGACTTGATTCTATAAGGTCTAGAGTTCTGGTCTGGCGAAGCATTTCAACCTGTTCTTGACTTAGGACTGGCTAGAAGGTAATCATCTGAGTAATACAATTAGTACAAGCCAAAATTACTGCTACAGCATGGGACTGATTCTATTGCCATGTTCATACACATCTGTCAACTCAATTTACTGGAAATTGTCTTAGAGGTTGTTTGTGATTATCATGCTAAAGAATTTAGCTAGAATCTCATTGTGTTTAACTAGCAGAAACCAGAAAGTGTGTGAGGCTTTTCCCTAGAAGCCTTAGTAATGGATTTGAATCCTAATGGAAATTGTCATCTCCATTAGCATCATTCAGGATTTTTTTTTCTCTCTTGTCACAGACTGCTTAATACAGATTTTTCTGAGTCTTTTAATGACATCTGCATTTTAAAAATGCATACTAAGAAAGTGCTTGGAAAATGCAGTTTATATTAAAATCTTCAATAATTCAAGAGGCCTTTTAGGGTCATTTACAGCTGAGCTGACCCATCAGACTAATATTACAATGGTTTTCTAAGTTAACCATTTAGAAATTCGAGTGATTGTAATAGAGAAGTATTTGTGGTTTAGGTGAAACTTTTTCATTCTTTACGGCACATCGAATAAATAATACAAGTTACTAAGCAGTGCTTGAGCCGTAGCTGAAGTGTGGTCAAACATGCCTTGATAGACATTAATGTGTTTTGCTCAGTGGTTGGTCTTAGTGAGTGTGGTACCACTTACTATTCAGGTATGATTAGTATTGAAAATAAGTACCACTTGCATGGCTGACTGTTTAAGGGCTCTGCTTAAAATTAGATCTGTACTTGAGAGGGATTTGTGTTTCAGGGGTACATAGAATATACGAAGACAAAGGGTAGCCTGTATTCAAGCAGATGATGTGAAAGGGGGTAAGGAAGCTTTGCTGAGCACAGGTTCAAATCTGTAAGATTGTCACTTGTTTGCACATAATTAATTTTTTTAAATGTCCCTGGTATAAAGCACTTTTAGCTTAAATACTGCCTGTGTGCTTTTCCCTCTCCTCTGCTGCCTCTGCACCTCTCTGTAGTTTTGGTGAAGGTGGTAGCTACTGTGTGTGATAAACTTCATAGCGATCTCCTATGGAGAATGATGCACTCACTTACTGTTCTTAGGATAGCACCAATCAAGGAATGTTTTCCTTTTTTTCATAAATCCTTGCTATTTTTTTCACATTCATCTCCACTCTATTGAATTTTCTGAGTTCCGTTTTCTGTGTGCATTATGGTAGAATTACACATTTAGTGTTACAGAAACAAAATGAACTGAAACCTTGAAGAAATTTCATGCATGTTTATGAAAGTTTTTCCCTTTTAAATTTTTTTATGTTGCAGGTATGCCAACAAAAATAAAAAAGAAATGTAGTTTTAAAGATTTTAATGCTTATAAAGTACTCGTGCTTTATCTCATTGCCAAATGCTGGGCGTATATTATATTTACAGTCAGTATATTACATTTAATGGAGGTTAAGTATTTATGTGCTTAAAAACATCATTTAAATTAAAACATATCTTTGCCTAAACACACATTTTGATGCCTTCATTTTATGAATCTGTGTTCATGAGTTTTGGTATGTGCTCTGTTCCGCTCTGAAACGTGTGTTCACTGCCAAATATTACTAGGAATAAAAAGGTGTTTTTAAGGTGCTCTTCAAGAGAGCTGCTGATGCATGGATTTGTGATGGTCAGGTCACTTTTGGTGCTTAGAAGCCGGAGTAAACTGGTGGTCCTGCCACTTTGGGAGGGCCGCTGTTGTGTTGCAGAAAAGGCTCCGTTTAGGCTGTGCTAGATTCATTTCTGCCCCTGGTCTCCCAGTTGTGTGGATGCATCTACAGCATGGCAGTATCTCATAGTCAGAGAGTCCTCTTTAATTCTGTTGGTGTTCCCCTGCCCAGTCAATTTCCATTGGTGTGCATCACTCATGGAAATGCTTAATGTAGTGTCTGAACTGGCTGTTGGGTCACTCTGAATTCCCACTGGAGTTTGGTCTCTCAGGTGCTGCAACGCTGCTGCATGGTGGTGTAGTCCTTTTGGGGATCTGCAAGGTTGCAGGGTGGCAGCTTTCTGTAGAATGCCAGCTGAGGAGGAAGTAACTTGAAAGGAGATAATTAACATTAATGAAGATATCAGGCACTGGCAGACATTGACAGAACTGGGAATCACATCCCAGTCTCTGAGCTCCCTTCTTGCCTCTCATCTCTCAGAGCTTTCAGATCTATCAGTTATAATTATTACTTACTTATATTAAAACCCCAACAAAACAACAACAAAACCCACAGAAATATTGAGCAACACTTTATTAGAACAGCGTTTTATTTTAAAGACTCATGGATATATTTATAGTCCTAAATCCCTGGGTGTGTATTGTATTATTATTTACTATTAGTCCCAGTTATGCCTCAAAAATGGAATTTTTTTTCTTTTTAGGGAAGAAATCTAACAACAGGAGAGCTTGGATTCTTCCCAAGTGATGCAGTAAAACCTAGCCCATGTGTGAGTACAATTATTTAGTTCTGTTTGCAACCTTACAGGAAAACTGCCTAGCTCATTGGTTCATCAAGATTAATTTTACCTTACAAAAACAGTATTGTTTCCAGTTCCTCGGTGCTTTTGTGGTAGGTTCAGTATTGCTTAAAGCAGAACATTCTAATACTTTTGGTTATTGGATGTAAGTAGGACATGTCAAGAAAACAAGTTTGATAAGCAGGTTTAACTTCTGGGAATATTAATAAATTGAACTGTCTGACCAGTTTCCAGAGTGTAGATCAAATACATTTTATGTGAAAGTGCACTTTGTCCCTTCCCCAGCAGGAAGGTGAGTGCTGTGGCTCTAATCTATTCCCCAGTCACTTTAGGTTAGAGAGAGGGATTACAGCCTAAGTAGTAAGTTTAAAAATTGTAAAACTAATATAAAACTGAATTCTGACTGCTTGATAACTTTTCTTTTTTCTTCAGGTTCTTACCTGCCTTTATTTCACACAAGAATCTTCTCAATCTAGAAAAGTTTGTGAAAGTAATAAGAAAAATATTTTATAATCTATGTTCAAGAATTTTATGTAGAGATGTGATGCTGCATTAATATACTGTACACTTGTTCCTTCTCTGCCCTCTGTAACGCTGTGCATTAGATTACTGGCTTCCTTTCTTGAGGTTAACTGATAAAATCCCATAAACCCAGTAATGAATCCTATTCCTTTATTTGCTTTAAGGCAGTTTTCACTTTAACCTGATTCTCAATAGTTTGGTTTATTAGTAGAATTGCTTTTGTTACAGCAATCAAGATATGACACTTCAATGGCTTTTATAAGTGGGTGCAATCTGCTCTTAGTAGCTGCATTTTGATATATCTTTGGGGCTTATTGTGCCTTAGTTTCCAGAACAAGTGTACATGAGATCCTGAAGAGTCTAAGTATGTTAAAGTACCAGGTAACATCATGTTAAAATACCATGTGAAATAAGACATCCTTAATACCCTGTATTTCCAGGATTTTGTTTGAAGAGGAACATACAGACTAGTTGTAGGTACAAGTTGTCTTAGATTGGGTGAGAGAACAAATCTGAAATAAAGATGAAATTGCTGTGTGAATTTAGCTTTCATCCCTCCACTCTTGGCTTGTTGATAAATTTGTGAATTTCCCACTCCTTGCTTGTTGTTCAAGGGTGGATTTCCCATTCCATGGTGTCACTGTCAGTGACCCCATCAGTCATTGTGTAGTGTCATTGACTGCAACTGTAGCAGCATTTTTACGAATCACCAATATACTTTAAGAGCACTGGCAGTGAAATATCTGAAGTTAGGAAAAATGCTGCTGGGGTGTTGTGGAGGTCTCTTTCTAATGGTAAAGCTTTCTGCTAAATTTAAAATATACTATTTGTAGGAGTATTGAAAATAACACCGTTTTACAGAATGAATAAATACTACTCATGAAATGTTACCAACTGGTGCCATGATCAGAACAAAAAGATAAATTGATGCTTCACCACTGTTAACTTGGAAGGATGAAATATAAACATCTTATTATGATAAATGATGCAGTTAAAGATACTGAAACATCAATCGGATTTTAAACATGCTATAACTTTTACTGTTATTATTAAGTCTAACAGTCTTTACAACCATCTGATATAAAAATGCCAAGAAACAGCATAAAATCTATATATCAGAAGACTTTAGGAATGAATATTGAATGAAAAACTGCTGAGCTCCAGAATATCTATATTCCAGACTTTTCACAGATGTACCTATAAACAATTTTTTCCCTTTAAAATAAGTAGTATATGTCAGCAGACATTTTATGCACTATTTGAGTAATATCTGTTTCTTCCTAGCTTTCCTCCATTTTTCTAATTTCTGTACAGGCATTGGATATATAGCACAGTATGAGCCAAGAGCTTCTGGAATAACATTTGATTTTATCCTTCTTTATGCCAATGAACAACACTTGTTATATGAATATATTTGTCCATTCAAAATTTACAAAAGTAACTACTCATCTATCATTTAACTGCTCTGGAGGATGGACTTTGAAGTTTTATATCCTTTCCAGTTTATTAGCACTACTCAACAAATTTGAAATACTTAAGAATATCTTGCACCATGTAAAAACGTTGTAATTTTTGAAGTTGTGCCTTGCAATGTGTCATTTGGTTGATCCACTAAAACATTTCTCTTAGGAATTGTTTGTCAGCGTATTCATAAGCTGTGGACTTTTTGCCAGGTCTCCCTGTTAGAAGCAGAGCTGCCCGAGTAACAGCATCAGTATCCGCAGGGATGTGAAGGGCCAGTGCTGCTGCCAGGGTGACACGTGGCTCTCTCGGGTGCCCTGCACTCCTCAGGGGTTCACACGCTGCCAGCACTGCAGATGCTGCTCTGAAAGGAGCCCTTTGTCTGCACTACATGGGAATAATGCATGTTTCCTTTTTCTCTCTCAAGAACTAGGCTAAGTTTAATACCTGTTTAGATTTACTGCTACACAAGCCAAACACGTGAGCTTGGTTTTATCACAGAGAACTTTAGTGTGTTCCACACTGAAGTTTATTTCAAGGTCAAGTCTAGAGACTTGGCAGACATCTTGGTTGATACCTGAGGTCAAGATAGTGGGAGTTGTAATTAATTGCAATTTCAATCAATTTGAGTTTATAGGCCTTTATAATAATATTTTCCTGGCTTGATTTGTTTTTGGAAGTCTCTTTTGGTGACATTCCATATATCATGAATAAAAAATCGTGAGAAGAATGTTACTGTAATTTCTTCCCTATTAGAGTCCAGAAAATAAAACATTCATTGGTTTTACTTGAAGGAAAGAAAAACAAAACATGTTTGCTTACCTAAGAAAATGTGCTCTTAAGTTATGTGTGTAAGATTTATGTTAACTTTTCACTAAAACACATTTTCCAGCACTCTGCATTTCACATGTTTAGAAGAGTAGAGTAATACTTTTATCACACACTAATGGGAGATGATCAAGATGAAATGCTCATTTTCATAGGAATTGCTATACTGTGCATCTTGTATATGTATAAACATTACCTATGAATATGTTTGTGTACATATAACATCCATTTTGCAAGCTGATTGCAGTTTGCTTAATTTTTAAATTTAATTTCAGGATCAAATGACATGCTTAGCAAGATGTAGTGCAACAGTTACCCAGATACAAAGGACTGAATGATGTCATACAACAGAAGTCATGGAATGTCCTCAGGTCTCTCTAAAGATTATAGAACATCTTTCCCAGTAGACAGTCTAAGGCCACACAGTCCCTGAATACATGAAATGAATTTTATACATTACTGTAAATTGGTTGCATATTTTAGGGATACTTTTCTACAATACAGAGCATTGAGTTATTTTGTGTGAGACATTTGAATATAGGCACTGTCAGAAAAGCTTTGAAAAGTTCTGTGAAATAAAAATACCCGAAACAAACCGTCACAGAGGAAAAGAGCATAAAATATTCTGTACTACTTTCAGAATGATATGGAATATTTGTCCTTTATTATAACTTCCTTTAAAGAGAATGGACTTGTAGACAAATTAGATCACCTGGATATTGATATTTAAATCAATCTAATTTCTGGCTTTTAGAAAAACAAATCTTGATCCTAATTTTCTGTATCTTTTGATATCCTAGGTTCCTAAACCAGTGGATTACTCTTCACAGCTGTGGTAAGTCTCTGTCTTGTCTTACAGGAATCTCTGAAAGAAACAGTCACAGAAAGCAACTGTGTTTACTACAACTTAAATTATATTGGCTTAACCTTCCTAGGCTTCAGAAGAAGACATTGTGTAATGGTTTGGGAAAGCAATGCCATGCATTGCCTAAAAGCAGTTCAGATAGAATAAAGTGCTTAATGATTTTAATGTTTTGTTTACAAGTCTGTGGCTGTACAGCCTTAGCCCCAGAGGTCTCAAATAGAACAATAAAACGTGAGTATAATATGAAGCATGGAAGTATATCTTACATGCTGAGTGAATAAAGGAAGGAATAATGTTAAATACATCTTGTATCATAACTAATTCTGCATTTCCTTAAAAAACCCCACCAGCATTGAGGCTGTAGAGATACAAGTGGCACTTGGGATATGGTGTAGGGGTGTATGGTGGTGCAAGGGTTATGGTTGGACTAGATGAAGTTTGAAGATCTCTTCCAACCTTGATGATGCTGTGAACAAGATGGTGTATCAAAACTGCAACCACTGTGGCTCTGGGGTTTATGCAGTGTGTGAACTCTTTCCCACAGCTCTGAAAAGACATGGTGATTCTGAGAGAGCAGAGTAAGCATCACTTGTGTTCTTTCACTGGTTTTATGCTTTGTCATTTAGACAAGAGTTCTGACTTCCTCTTAACTTGCCAAAAGTGAAATTAGGATCACATCTGAACAAATACTGATTTTTCATAACAAGTCAAGTAAAATCTTTATTTTTTAAAATTAGTCTTTTGAATTAATTTCTAACATTTCATCTATTTATAATTTTGTTAGAAGAAAGCATATTACTGGCATTAGTCTTTATCTTCTATGGATTTTAAATAAAGAACTATTTTTTTACTTAAAGCTCCTTTCTGATTGATTGTGATGTATTGCTGTGAAATTTTACGTAGCGGTGGTCTGTGGTGGTGACAGCCTTTGTAAAATGGTAAGATAAGCATAATTTCCCTGGAAGCTAGGTCACTCTCCCCAATTAACAGTTTAACCTCTTGTTTTTGCAAATGAGTGTCTGCTGACAGCCCCTCATGATGCCCCATGGAAACCACAAGGCAGAGCAAGGACACGAATGCTCTTATGCAGCCAGGCTCCAGAATCAGTGATTTATTTGTCTTACCTTTCACACTTAGCATCAGCTTTTTCAAATTTGGATGTTTTTGGCTGATTTATTTTTTTTTTCCTGTGGATGTTTGGTATACCCTTTGCACTTTAGCCTTTGGAGGTTATGCATAATTATGAAAGCAAATAAAAGACTGTCTTGTGTAAGTACCAAATTTTCATATAGGTCTTTTGTTGACCTGATCTACCTCTGGTGGCTGATTCTCCATTCAGTTGTGATAAATCTCCTTAGAACTCAGGGAGGTTCAAAGGTTCTGGTTCTGTTGTGTTGTTTCATTTGCAGCAAATGATTCAGATAAACCAGTTGGTTTTATGAACTTTTCAAGTCAGTAGTCATTCAGTTAATGCTTGGGCTCGAGTACTTTCCTTAGCAGATATGGGATTCAACATGCATACAAGTACTTTTCTAATTGAGAACTCCACAACCCCCAACCATGGAATTTTTTTCATGTTTTATTCTTCATTCAGAAATCTGGAAGTGGTATTTGGTTGCAACGGATGTATTTTTGGTCCCCGTGATGTGTAGAATATTTTCACACTCTATTGCATATTTAATAGACCTTTGGAGCTTTGAAAAAATCATAGGCAGTTTTTATTTTCCTTGTTACAGGTTTGCAGGAGGAATGGAACGATTGCAAGCAGAAAGTGAGCTAATTAACAGAGTGAATAGCACTTACCTGGTGCGGCACAGGACCAAAGAATCAGGAGAATATGCAATTAGTATTAAGTAAGTGGAAGTGGAATAAGAACTCCTCAAGAAAGTTTTCCTGTTCTCATTTGTGTCTAGATAGTATTTGAAATAAATACAGAAAATAAACTGCTGTTTCCATTATATAATTATTTGCAGCCTTTTAGAGCGTCAGTGTAGGAAAACTGAAGTTGTCATCAAAAAACACCCAGGATTGATAGAAGGAAAGAAGCAATGGTTTTAAAATGCTGATGTATGTAGCAAATTTGGGCTACAAAAATAATGGTTGAGTATGTTGGAGAAGAGTAAGCATTGTTGGCAGTACAGTGTGATCTGTTTCATTGACTTTGGTGAGAACTCAAAGCCCTTTGCATCTCAGACTAGTCAGTAAAATGTGGGTTTATACATTTCATGGGTGCAAATTATTGTTTGCTTTCATGTTGTTTATCAATATGAATATAAAAGCAGGAAGTACATAGGAATTCTCAATTAGAATAAGTAGTTAGCTGTTTCTTTTTCCTGATTACAGATTATTCCTTTAGCTGTACTTTAATAAATATTTTTGGTTGATTAGATGTCAGCTTCGTTTTGGCACAGATATACATTTTGTCTTAAGAATTTATGTGTGTGGTGTTCTAGGGGCATGCCCTCAGGTAATTATTGATTGTGTCTGATTAAAAACACATTTATATTCATAAGTTATTCATTGCCCACAGGTACAATAACGAAGTGAAGCATATCAAGATTTTAACAAGAGATGGCTTTTTCCACATTGCAGAAAATAGAAAATTTAAAAATTTAATGGTAAGCATTGATTAGCTTTTTAACAGTGTGAGATTTTCTTTGTAGCTGTTTCTGTTAGAGAGAGCTGCTTTGGTTTGTGAAATTCCAGAGAGCTATGAGAGTGAAAGATCTGAATTGTGTCCACTCCTACTAATAGGATAATTTTTTATATTTATGGTTTTACCTCTAAGTGATAATTTTATGTGCTTAAAATGACATATTTATTCTTAGAACTGGATTGTGTCCCTTGTAGTGAAGCGGAAGAGAGGAGAAATTTGAATCCCATGCATCAGCCCACTGTGGAATTAGGCTGAGTCTGGAAAGCAGAATTTGATGTCTTTGGAAATCTTGGTTTTTAGGAATCAATTGGATTAAAATCTATGCAGCAGTCTTCCTGCATGCAAACTCAAGAATGTGAAAATGCTAAATAAAAATGAAGGATAATACAAAACAAGAGCTGGGAGAAGCTTTAAGGAAGCCTTAGAAATTACTTTAGTTTAACCACTGTAAAACTAGAGCATCCTAGAAGCTGGGGAGAAATGATGAAATGATAATCTGTAAGTGCTCGTTAGAACAGGAAGAACATAAACTTCTTGATGCAGAATGCAGCAAAGCTGTTTTTGCACTCATATCTGATTTCACCCTTAGAAGCCAGTGAATTGTTTACTTTCAGGGCCGGGGACCCTGAGGTCTTTTCACTGTGTAGCAGCAGAAATCATGGTGTTGCTCCCATACACGGGGAGGCGGCTGCTTAGTCTGTGAATGCTGCAAATGATTGGTTGGGAACTGATCTTGGCAAAACACGGCAGCTGGAGTCCCATGCTGCCAGGTGACTCCTCATGGCAGTGATGCAGCTTAATGCACTGGTGCAGGTTCCAAAGTAAAACAGAAATATAAATAAAGGACAAAGTTGAGTGAAAAATGAGCAAAAAAAAAAAAAAAGGCATTGCTTCACAGAATTGAGAGGACAGAAGAAATTTCTAGTGTAAGGACCTCACTGCTACCAACTTAGCTTTGCTAACATTCAAGTAGGAAAGAATTATTTTATAACACAGATTTAGGGTATTATGAATTCTGCCCTTGAGAGTTAAATACACAAGTGGTAGTGTGGTGTTTGTACATGCTGTGGAACAACTGCTTTGTTCTGGGTAGATGCAAGAGAAAAAGTAAGTGTCTGAAAGAAAAGAGGAACAAAAGTACTCTGAGTAGAGGTGGGAGCACAAGACAGACAAAGGCAGCATCCATGGAAACGTTGTGATCTGCAGTGACACAGCGTTTTGTACTGCTTTGGAGGGAAAAAAAGCACAAGAGCTCTTGTGTCTACTTTTCATAGTACATTTGAAAAACTTTCACCAGAGTGATAAAAATGTGCTGAGTGTGTAAAGCAGGGTGCAGTGAAAGGTCAGTTCAGCTGCTGCTGTGAATCAGGGTAATGTGACAGCTCCTGAGGAGCCCCATGCTGGCACAGACTGCTTACCTTACTCATCTGTTTGTGAGCTTGCTACTATGATTTGTGCAATCCATGTTTTAGAGGCCGGTCAACTGTTTCCATGGCAGAATGGAATTAAAACTTAAGCTTTCAAAGTAACTGAAACTGTGACATGAAGTGATTTTATCTTTTTCCTCTTGCCAACAAACAACATCTCTCCATTTGGAATTCTAATTACTTTTAGCAAACAGCACAATTCATACAGACTTACATTGTGCAAAAGATAACAAAAGTTTCATACTAACTATTTTCCATTTATCCAGATATCCTACTTTGAATGCTACTTAATTACAAATCACACACTGTATTGCCTTGGTAATTTGAATGTCTTGATATTCAGGGATGATATGGAAGTAAATTTTGTTGCTGACATTCTAGTTTGTATCATGTGTTGATATCTTATAAACAGCAAAGCCCAAAGAGTTCTTAGTATGACTGATGTAGGCTATTATAGGCTGAATATTTGGGTAGCTTTTTGTGGTGCTGTTTCTTCTTTGTTTTGGTTTGTTTACTTTTTTTTTTTTTTTTTTTAAATTTTTTTTTGGGGGGTTTTCTTTTTCCTAGAAGGAAATTATTAAACACAGTATGATCTCCTAATTTTGACCTAAGCCTGGCTTGGTCAACTCTGATTTTTGAAATTTAAATATAACTAAGTGGAATGGAGTGAAGGGTTTACAGTAAATACATTGCTTTGTGCTTGCATTTCTGAAGAGTGAAACCCCACATTTGAATGGATCAATTGAAGTACATTTGCTTTGAATTGCCCAGTCACTTTTAATCTTATTCTAGCTCTGTATACAAACGATGTGATATTGACATTTCTGGGCTAATTCAAATGTAACTGACAATGGCAGAGGTTGAAGATTGCAAAGGAATAGCATGAGCTGTGAGAATTTTGATGGGTGTTGCCTTCTTTAGAGCAGGAATTCAAGTAACTTGTCTTCTTGGTTACACAAGCTATTTCAGCTATTCTTTTATATATACATATATGAATTTTTGCATATATATATATGTAAAATATTCCTGTGTGTAGCTATGAATGCTTATATAGGTTCACACAGGCAGAGATGATGAAATTTTTGGATTGGGTGCAAGGAGAATGTGAGATGTTGGATTTTTCAGTCACTGTGCACTGTCTGACACCCCCAAGCCTGCCCTTCTTTGAAGTTGTACATTGTTAAGTAGCTGCACATTAAGCTGCTGTTAACTTACAAGCCATGTGCTTTATTTCACAGCTGTGTACTTACAAATACATTTGTAGGTAAACATCATTTATCATTGCAAAAGAGATTTGAGCAAGCACAGACATTGACCACTCCATCCTTAGCAAGCAGCTCGCCTTGCCTTCTGCCTGACTCCAGAAAGGCAAAGACATCCTCAGCCTGACTTAGAGGAGCAGCAAATGTTGACTCTGACAAAAAGATTTTACTCAGCTAATTTTGGGATGTCTTTTTTTGTTTGTTTGTTGTATTTAAATTTTTCAAGTGACAATATGAAAGCTGTCAATTTTTAGGGCACTTTATATTTTAAAAAATAATCATGTTCCATGGAATGTATTATAAAATAAGGTTGCTTGCATAATAAAACTGTCATTGACTGTACACCAGAATGCTGAACAGTATGTCATTTCAATTTCCAATGCAAGTGTTTTTCCTTTCTGAAAGGAACTCGTAGAATACTACAAGCACCACTCTCTCAAAGAAGGCTTTCGGAGTTTGGATACTACTCTTCAATTTCCATACAAAGAATCTGAAAACTCAGTGGGACAGAGGAGTAACAGAACAGGTGGCAATGGTGAGGATTATAATTTTTGTAGATTACTTTCTGCCATATATGTATTATATATTAAAAGGACAAGGTACTTGGAGCATCTTCATCTTCCATTTTTGACATATAACCAATTACTATGGCAATGCTTTTAGCTAGGATTTTTTGAAGCTAAGCAGATTCAGATCTGCCAGGAGATTTATAAACATGTCTAGCAAGCTTGTCTTCCTGCCAAACTTAAAATCTCCCCAATATTCAAAAAGTCTATTAGACATGCTGGTGAGAGATTAAACTGCATCTTGCCTAGTTTCTTAAGAAATTTGCATACATGCAGCTACAAGTGTTAATATCTGTGACAATTTCTAATCCTTAAAAAGGGATTTAAATAAATCAGTCTTGTAGCATAGCCCTATGAAGTAGCATCTCAGTAATACCAAATAATTGTGTCAAAAAAAAATTAGATTTACTATATCATAAATATTTTTATGCATGTTTTTTAAGATTGAATGTTTATTAGAGTTCCCTTACTAAGCTTCTGAGAGTTAATGAACTACTGTGCAATGTAAATAGCAGTTAAAAAGTTGTGAGGTTTAGCAATAAACTGAGAAGGCTTGCAATGCATAGGCTGTCCTTTATTGAAGCTAGTAACAATTTAAGTGGAAGTTAGCATGATTTTTAGGACATAGACAAGTTCAATGTTAATGATAAAACCTACCACATGGCTGGCCTCTAGAAAATATGTAATGTTTCTGTCAAAGAGCTAATATTAGATTTGCTGTTCTGCAGTCATTGGCTGCATCTTTGTACTGTAACAGATAATAAGAGGAAAATAAAAATTAATGGGGGTTTTAACAATATGAAGACTGCTGTAGGAGCCCAAAAATCCAGTCCAGTCTTTGTGATGATGGTGGTGGCTTTGTTACTTTCATTTGCTGTGTTTGTGAGGTTTTGTTTCCTTGCTTGTGTCCGTTCCATAACATTTCTGTAACTTTGGAGGCTTTCTTCCTCTCCTAACTCAAGTGAAGATAATTTAGGGCAAATGATTGTAGGAAACCAGTGGGTCTCTGGGCACTGAATTTACTGTCTCTACTTTCCAATTCATCTTCTTTCCATTCTGTTCTCCTTCACTGCTTCCCAGGACTTCTGTCAGTTGTCTCCTCTCTGTGCTGTCTGTGTCTGTTCCTGGTGAATTTCCCTGCCCTGTCCTTTCCTCCCCCTTTAGCTTGTGGTCTCCCTGTGCTTCTCTCTTCCTCTTGCCATCTCCTGTGCTTTCCTCATCCCTTGCCTCTGCACGGCCCTGGGGCTTTAATTGTTGAGAGGATATGTGATTGATTTATTTTGCATTTATTTGAGTTATTATTGACTGTGAGCAGAACCAGATTTTTTTTTTTCCTTAGGCCAGTTAGAATGTATCTATACTGTCCATGAACTTCTTACTCTGCAGGAGCTCAATCCTTTCTTGCTTTCCAGGATACAACATTTGTGGTACATCCTCATTACCTTCTGTCATCATACAAAAGAAAACATCTTCTTTTACAAGATCTTGTAGGCAGTATGTGGCAGAGCAAGAGGAATGACTGCTTTTGAGTCAAGTGGCCCTTTTGGTTTGTGTAGCACAACTCCCCACAGAGCTGTCACTTGGGGTTACTGTCTTCAGTATAAAGGAGCCCCTGATGCATCCCAGATAGTCCATTCAGTGTTAGAGGTGGAGAAAGCATCATCATTGCGAGGAATCAGAAGGGAGTTTCCAGAGTGTAGGAGGCCCTGGGGCATGGTTTTCTTGTTCTGTAAGACACTAACCTAAAATGGTGTTGGCTTGTGTTGTGGGATTTTTTTTGTTTTTATTTCTAAACCCAAGGTTTATGAATGTTAAAATGCAGTATCAGTGCTGTTTATTTTATTTATGCTTGTAGTTTCCTTGTCACAAATGTATCTATTGTCATCCAGGTAAGATGCACTAAACTGTACCATTACCTCCACCATGGATTCTTGCATAAAATTGTTGTAGTCATCATTCCTGCAAGTACCATTTTGAAGCAAAATTATTGTGTTTCGTGTGTAGTCAAAAGAATACATTCAGAGAAGCAGCAGTAAGTGATAAATATAACCCTGCTCCTTTTTGAAGGAAAATTCTTGTTCAGTAATTACAGATATTATTAGCTGTAATTTAGAGGCTACCTTATCATTTATCCAGTTGAGATGGATGTACCTTTTCAAAGCACAGCTGGGAGCAAAGATCCCAACTTTAATGGACATACACACTATATATCTTTATTGCCTCTTCAAAAGAGGGACAAAATGTGAGAACAGGTCAATAAACTGTAGTTTCACTTGAAGCAATTTTAGTTAATTTGATCAAATTTTTGCATTTGAAAGTACATTGCCCCTAGTTTTGTTGACCAGAGAGCTAGAGCGCCTGTAGCTTTCACCCAGGGAAGCTGTTTGGGCCTTAGAGGATGTAGTTTAGCTGTGGAATTCCTGTTGATGTTATTGATTAACAGGGCAGAATGCATACTCTTTTCCCATTCCATAATATGGAATTGACTCCAGGTCAGCTTAGACTATGTCCTGACTAAGGGCATGTGACTAGTGTTGCTGGGCTCAAGAGGATTTATGTATACATGAGTTCTTGCTTTTGTAATGGTAAGAAGTGGGGCACACAAAGAATTAAAAAAACCTTTTGTTAACTCTGAAAATATTTGCAAAGAGGCTACAGTTACAATTTACTTCTCTGAAACCCTAAATGGGTGACTTCTTCCTACTTTACTCTTTGAAAAATGCAATTGTTAAAAATTAAATCATAGATCCAAATTTTCTAGTTATTACAGTCAATTTCCTTGCAGACATCCTTAGTAGGGAACCTTAGTTTCCTTATTATCAATGAATTATATAGTTAAAAAACTATTATTTAAATCTTATGCCAATATTTCAATGTTCTTTTGCTTTTCTCTTTTTCTCTTTTTTTTCCTCTAAGCCCCTTCTTTGTTCTGTGGGTTTTCTTTTGTAACACCTCCAGACTACAGCTTTGTTCCCCCTTCCTCCACTCCTTTCTGGTCAGGTACTGCTTTACTGCTTTTATATTTCTTCTAAATTTGCTTTTGTTGTTTCTGTGTGCAGCAGGTGAGGGAAGGGACGAATCTAATACTTCAGCTCTTCTCTGACTCCAAAAACTGAGTTATTACTTGTTATTGTTGGAGTGGAACAAAAATCAAACTCTTAAACTTCTGAATTATTACTGCTTATTGCAATAAGCAGTTTGAATAGGTGTTGCAAAGCTTAACAGTTGTAACAGATTCCGTCAGTGACCACTTGACTGTTAATTTGCTATGCAGTTGACATCTATGAGCTGCATATTTTTAATGTATTTGTTCAGATGCACAAACATGGAAATCTTACTCCTTGTTGGTAAATATGTTCGTCCCATCCCTGCAGCAAACCATACTGCAGTTGCATCTTAGAATACAGTAGTTTTATTTTGTAGAGAATGCTTTCTTTAAATTCTGCATTAACATTGTTAATTATTTTTGCCCATCTGTTTTCTAAACGTTTTTTTCTTTATTTCCATTTAACCATCTATGGCTTTAGTAGATGCAATCATTTCAAACTAAGAGGCTGCATAAAAATGCTAAAAGTAGTACCATTGGCAGCCTCAGCCAGTGCATCAGTATGGGTATGACTTGCTGTGATCTCTCAGATCTGGTCTGCAGAGAGATGAACTGCACCACTGGACAATTTAAGAAGAATTTTGCCAGTAGAAAGGTGAATGCCTTTGAGGAGCATGTGGAAGCAGCTGCTGATGTGGAGAATGCAGCATTTGCTCACATTACAGTGGCCTGCCTTTGTGCACAGGGCTGGAGGACACTGCCTGTGTTGTGCAGAGCAGGGCTGGGGCTGGCTTTTGCACTAGGGAAGGGAGGTGTCCAGCATACACAAATGCAGATGGAGTCATCAAGATCTCAGTGGGCAGTATGTTTTACACCTGCCCCACAGAAGTTGTCCAAATTATTTAGTGCTCTGAGAGGGATTCTTGGGTCTTCCTATAGTTTCCTGAGGGGAAAAAGACATAGGTGGCAGCTCAGTAGTAGAATGGTTACTGTGCTTGTGCTGAGAGCATCTCAGATGATCCCTCTCTTGATTCACCCCAGGATTTCAATCTCGGTGTCTTAGACCACACTTGGATGTTTTGCCCCTCAGTTGTTGCTTCCATTTCTATGCCCTTACACATGGACATTTTTGGGGGAGATACTGCCTTTCAGTAGTCACAACAATGACTGAGAATCCAAGCTAGAAGGTGCCCTTCCAGTTGACACATGATTTTATAAAGGGACACATCTGTAGAAAAGATGAGTAGAAAGCCATTTTGGTGTAGTTGTTTGCCCTGTGGTCACGACGCTCAGCTGGACTCCCTGAAGCACTCACCTGATTTGAGACAACATGAAAGAGTTAACTTTTAGCTCTTTGCTCAAGGTAGATACTGTAAGCTTTTGTCTTTTTGGGCAGGGATGGGAGAGGACATCTCGCCTTCAACTGCCCGATATTTGACTGTAAATTCCATTCTTCCTTTAACTGGTATCTGTTCCACGAGAACAAAATTGTGAAGTGGCCTACAGTGGTAGAACAGCAATCAGGACTCAGCTGATTACTTTAAATTACTTTAACCCTATCACACATTCCCTTATATTCCCATATGTGGTTTAAACAAATTATAATGATGTTCCTTTTTTTCATATGAAAAGCTGCTGTATCAGAAAATTCATGAATAACTATAATGATAGGTATCAATTCAACATCTGGCATATTACAATATGCCAGTTTAAGTATTTTGTCACACAAGTACAAAATATTAAAGGAAAATACTGATCTGCAGTGCTTAATTAAGCTTATCTACCCCTTATATTCTGAATGCATTGCTTCATATGTTTGTAGTAAACCTTCTGCTTAAAAATAGCTCAATAATTTGCCTACATTAAAAGACCAAATATTTATTTCATGATATTGCAAGTATTTTTTCCAAAAGTTTCTTCAGAGCTGGCTTAGTTCTGATGATACAGAAGCTGGTAACAGAGGAGAAGGTTAGGCTGACTGCTGAGCACTACTGAATGCTGCCTGTGCCTGGATAACAGCACTGAGGTTTGGTGAAACAGCAAATGTACAATAAATGTACATGGCTTCAAGGGGCATGGAAACTAATACACAGGAGCAACCCTCAGGGCAATGGCTGCAGATTTATGAGGAGGCCAGAGTACAAGGAGAGAGAAACAACTACTCACAGCTTTAATAATACAACATTGACCTTCACGGGATTCAAGCATGTGAGCTAGACCAGCCTGCTATGATCACAGGGACCCTCTGTTGTTTGCACCTCAGATGCATCATCAGTGGCTCAAACTAGTATTAAAATTCACTTGCAGCACATCTATTTCACTGTTAATGTCCAACATAGGTCAGTGTAAATCAAAGCTGATTATAGTTCCTGTGGACATCATCTTGTGTTTGCAGAAGAAAAGCTGGATTAAGTAAAAGCGTATTTTTCTCATTCTTACATGTGCTTTTTATTCACCTCCTTTGGATTTCTTACTCTATTTCCAGTTAGTTCTCCGAGTATCTCCCTTCTATTACACAAGGTTTATTAATTACTGCTTTCTGAACAGCTTGTTTTCTTTTTTAACATTTTCTCTTCCTCCCCTCCCTTTAATTTTTCGCTCATATTCATCCACCTGTTGGGCTCTTTCTTTCCATGGATCTCTGCTGTTAATCCCATTCTCACTCTGCATTCTTCCTGTAGCTATCCTCTTTCATTGAGTGTTCCTTCTCTCTCCCATCTCTACAGGTGTCCTTTCCATGTGTTGTCTTCCCTCAAGTTTTATTTATCCTGGGACAGCACTAATTGGGAATTCAGGGCCGATAGCCTCTACTCAAGTTGTTTTTGTGAGTGTGTCAGCAGAGAGATATGGTTAATATTTTTTCCAAAATTAGCAGTCATTTTCCTGTATTCCATCACTCATCTGGCTTCCTTTTATATATTTCCTATCATGAGCTTCACTTTTATTTGAAAATATGGATCTTGGATTCTAAATTAATCTAAATTCTGCTACTTTCTGCCTCAAGACTTTTGAAGATATATGGTTTTGATTTCTCTTGCTTCTTTCTCTTTTTCCTCTCTGCTTTGTGACTTGAAAAAGAGTTAAAAGTCCTCCTTTCCCCCAGATGTGCTCCTCTTTCTTCTCTATCCTAATTTTCCTTGCTATTTTCCATCTTTATTAATCCTCTATGCATTTCTTCGCTTCTTAGTTCTTCCCCATTTTCTGAAATTTGTTCATCTTTGCTTCCTGTAATTTTTCCTTGCCCCTTTATCTTCTTTCTAGAATCTGAAATTATACCCTCCTCCCCACAATCACTCCTTGCATCCTTGCAATGCTTCTCCAAATCTGCCAGTGATATTGCTGCACACCTGTGAATGGTTACTGAGCCTCCAATCAATAAGTGTTCTTTCTTTTTCTTTCTCCAAAAAACAGTTACTGCCCATGATGTGCTCTTTCCCTGTAAAATTGATTACTGCAATGCTGATAAGGTATAGGAAATTACATTCATGTCAGGATCTAAATAAGTAGCATCTTCATCTGACTGGCTAAGAGGGGAAAAAAGCCATGTTTGAGCTTTGATGTGCTTAATATATCACCGAGATTTTTGCCACATCAATATAAGCAATAAATTGAGAGGCTGATTCTCTGTTATATGGCACCTTTTACGTAATTTGTCAAGTGTCTGATAGGCACTCTACAGAAGCAGTCAGGAGTGTTGGACTAAACTTCAGTGACGTGATGTAAACGATGGCATTAGCTGTTGTCAAAAGTGTTTTTTAGGCATTCTATTTCTGTGATATATCTAACAATATTTTAAATGTAGTATTCCTTGTCAGTTTAAAGTAAATTGTATTTTCTCTTTAAGCTGAAAGTATTTGAACATATAATGATTTTCAGATGTTTAATACTACTATGTGTCTGTGATCCAGTGGAGTCAGAAGAAAAACTCAAGCAGAGCTGAAACTCTTAAGATTTCTCAGCTCCTTTGCCATGTTTTGGGTTCCTGATTTAAATTAAAGGCAACTATATAGGAATTCTTAGTATTACATTGTTGAGGGCATTGCTAAACTTGAATCTTAAAGGCATTTCCTAATGAAGATTGGGCGTTTCTAAGAAATGTGAAAGAGTTCTGAGGACAGAGATGATTCTATGTACATTATATCAAGTCATCCATCGTGATCATATGAATTCTGAGGTCTTCTCAAAGGAAGCTTGCCTGTGCTCCTGAACTCCTCTTACAGAGATTTACGTAGGGAAACAGTGGCATTAATGGGGAAAAAAATGGAAAAATGCCTTGGCCAAATAATCCAACAACAAAATGCCATGGAGTAGTAGATGTTCTTTCTAAAATGCTCAAGTCAAAGGTCTTTTATCTGTTAGGCCATGCCCACTCCCCTCTCATTGTCCTCACACTGGAATCGTTGAGGATTTCTTTTGCAAGTTTGGACATTCTACATCAGCTTTGGAAACATAATTTCCTCTAAAACTATTTGGTAAAAAGGAGTTGGTTTTTGAAGTGAGGCTTTGTGCACCTTTGATTTTTAAAAATTCTTAACAGTTTTTTATTGTTTTAAATGTCTGGGCTTTACATTGGCAAAATTCTTCTATATTGATGTACCTTGAAACTTTAAAGTGTTAAATTCACTGAACCCTAATTTTGTAGAAAAAAAATTTGTTGGTGATTTACAGAATAAACTCATGAAAACAATTGATTTATATCAGTCAATATTAATGCAGATTGTGACAAATGATCCGTGGAAATTTCCTGTAGAAAGTCTGCACCTTTTTGCTCCTGCTGATGTTAACTTCCCGTTTTAAGTGCATTAATATTTAACTTGGGAGTTGTTTTTTGAAAGAACAGCACCTTATTCTGGTTGTTTTGCTTCATTAGAGGTCTAAAGTTAAATCAACTGTAAATGCTAATAATTCTTTTGGAAAGAAATTAGTGACCTGTAAAATATGTTGATGCATATAACTGGCAGCAAGTTTTATTTTGAAGCACAAGAATAAAATAATTGCAAATGTATATAGCAATCTCAGGGTGGGGAATATTTTATTTATGGCTCATTTAGTTTGATTTTTCTTCTAAAAATAAAGAGCACTATTCAAAAAATCACAAAAAATCCCTTCAACTTTTTACACCATTCACCTATATTTAAATCTTGATCTTTGTAGTGCAGGTGTTTGACATAAAATGAATGCCAGTGGATGTTGCTGTGGAATCCTTGTTTTATATTGTACCATGTTTCTATTTACAGTGGTTTGGTAGCCTTCATGAAACCAGCCCCAGTAATCTCCCCATCTGCTTCCTTTCAGTGCTGAGCCCGAAGGTGATAGGCATTGCCATAGCCAGGTATGACTTCTGTGCCCGGGACATGAGAGAACTGTCCTTACTCAAAGGGGATGTGGTCAAAATTTATACCAAGATGAGTGCCAATGGCTGGTGGAGAGGTGAAGTAAATGGAAGGGTAAGACTATTTTTTTTTCTTTTCCTGTCTTTCTTTCTGCCTTCACTGACAGTGATTTTGTTTAAAAGAAAAAAAAAATGTGTGTTCCTACATTGTGTATTTAAATTCATAAGATGGAACATGTTCTCATCTTTGTTTCATAGGAGCGAAGCAGAACTCTTGCCAGGTAGCTTTCCCAGCATCTAAATTATTGGTTATTTAATGTGACCTACCAGGCTGAATATTTGGGCAAGGTTATATGGTTGGAAAATCACCAGGGTTAATAACACTGCTACAGTTGACCCTTCTTGAACTGTTTTGCACACAGATATTTGGGGTCAGGTTCCTGGTGCTGTGGAACTCTCTTTAGCACTTCACCACAGAATGATTTCCCACATCTTTCTGCCAGACTACAATGCAATGGAATCAACCACCTTTTCTAGAAGGCTGCTTCTCTGATCCCTAGGAATGTGGCCCAGATGAAGTGACATTTTTAGCAGGGATTTTTATCAACTCACTTTACACCCTGCTCTGAGACTTGGAAGTGAAGTTTCAGTTTTGACCTATCATGGGTTTACTGTTTCAGTCTTAGTTTACTGCCTTATCATGCAGATTAGTCAGAAGCATTTGAGACTGCTGTTTCCATGTCTAAGGTGCTGAGATGCAGGATCAAGGAAAGTGAGATGGAAGAATGGAAATTGTCTGGAAGCTGGAAATGATAGTTGCAAGTGCAGTTGAAGTGAATGTCTAGACTTACTGCTTTATGCAGTTCGGAGAATCTTTTTTATTGTGTACGTGAGCTTGGTTATGTTAAACTTAAATGATTAAAGCTTATTAAACAGTCAATTAGACCAGAAGAAACAGGGAAGCAGAAGAAATACCCATCGTGCAATATATGTTTTATGTGTCAAGAAAGCTGAATAACTCATTGCAATGCAGCTGCTCACATTCTAAAGGATGCCCTGTTACATGCTAGCATTCCTTGGTAATTTTCATAGCCTGGACTTGACACCTGTGGAGATATTTTGGCAAGGTATTCTAAAAATTTCTGCAGATACCCCTTGTAGTCATGCTCTAGGTTGGGTTTTGAGTTCTTTCATGAATGTTAAATTGAATTTAGGTATAAAGAAGTCAGAAGAAACCTAAAGCAAATACATAAAATAAGAAATATATGACATTATATTACTGTATGTCTTACATAAACCTTATTTGGCACATCATTAATTTCAGAATGTTGATAACTTTATAACTTCTGAAGTGTAGGACACTAGACTCTGCTGTCTAATTATGTCATGTGTATCACCTGTTTTGGTGGCAGTGGAATTCAACTCCACATAAAGCAATCAGATAAGTCAGTGTTTCCTTTATAAGAGGATTCCCTGGACCTGACTGAAGCCTATTAAATGTTTACCTCCTCATTCAAAAAATAGTAGCATCCTGCTTGTAGTAAACCTACTTCCACTCTTGGCATTTTTCTGAACTTTTAGACTTCCAGTCTGGGCAAATGTGTGTTAGATTTTTTAGGGGAGGAAGTAACATAGAGGGTGTTGGTCTCCAAATTGTCATAACCGCAAGTTATTCTTTTCTTAAGGGTACTTACCCTGACTGTGTCAGGTCAGCCAAGTTTATCTTTGTAATCTTATTCATATATTTACTGAACAGACCCATCCTTGTTCTGCCTAGCTCAGCCATTAAAAAAAAAAACAAACCCTGTGCATCTCATGTATTATTTTGTTCTGCTTTCCCCCTTTTTAGGTGGGCTGGTTTCCATCAACCTATGTTGAAGAGGACGAATGAATTAAAAACTATCCTCTGTTGACCAGCAGTTTCAGGGATTGTAAAAATTTCTATCTTCAATGTGTTATTGGTCTTGTTAAGTATTTAAACAGCAACATTTTTGCCTGTCTGAACCTTCCAGTCTTAATGTTGGGATTTACAGAAGTTTGGGCTGACCTTACCTAGAGCTGTGCAAGAAACAAGCTGCCAGTTTTCCATCACTGGGGATCAGTACAAAGTCCAATACTCACCTTCCCAGAAGATCTCTGGAAAACAAAATTCTTTGTTCCTTTTCATTTCACCCTGTACTACACCATGAGTACTAGCAATGGCTGAATATCTAACGTTTCTCTTCTAGCTAACATCTGTGATGGTACAAGGAGATGAAGGCTTATTATTCCTTATCACTGCATGCAGACAACAGATTTCAATCATTCCAGTGGGCATAAAGTATAGCCAGTAGACTTTTCTTGAGACATCAAACTACTTTATTTATCAACTTAGAAACCATTTTACACTCACAAAAACATTCTGAAGGAAATATGTAGTACATATGAGTAGCATTCATGTATATGTAATTACTCAACTGGCTACTTTGAGGTCCTGCCTAAATCTTCTAACAATCTAAAGACATTCTAAAAAGGTGTAGTGATGTGGTACTGCTTTAAAAAACATTCACAAAGTGGAATTGTGTGATCCTTTTATTGTCATCTCAAGCCTTTTGATGTGAAGTTTTTTCATTTAAGCATCTGACAATAAAAGTGCAGCTGGGGGATAGTCATGACGAGATGAGTTTAATGTTTTCAGCAATAACATTAAATAAATATTGCAGACCTATCCTGAAGGAGAAAATACTAATGCAAGGTGATTTCATTTCTCCAGAACAGAAGTGTTTATCTTAACCTCTTGATTGTTTTGGATGAACTTTGATTTCAACTCAGTACTGTCTTTTCCTAGTTAGACAGGAGTTTCTGTCACCTTTTGTGAATGCAAATGGAGCTTGCGAACTTTCTGCCCTTTCCTTTCTTGTTGCCTGGGATGGTAATGGCAGTTCAGTGAAGAATTTGTCTTCCTGCAGTGTTCTCAACATCCCCAAATGTGTTTAGGTTAGCCAGCATGAAAGATCAGGCCTTATAAAGTGCTGTCCACTGCTTGATGAGGCCGTGTTTGACGTAATTTTGAAGAGGCAGAAATGTAGATATAAGCTAAAAGAAATGTGGGTGATGTCTTCAGATATGCAGTTTTAAATATTTAAGTAATGTCACACCTGGCTTGAAAACTCGAAAGAAAATCAAGCTCTTAAATGAAATTAATTCATCCTGTCGCACATCCTCTCTTTTGCTTTTGCCTGTCCTCTTTTCCTGTTGGCATTTTACAGTTGTGTGCATTGACACCGCACAATTTAACACTGCAGTGTTTTCCCAGCCTACAAGCAACATTTGTCCACAGAGCAGAATCTGCTAGTACATATTTGGGTTTCTTTTTGGCTGCCCCCAGGATTCTTTGCTTTTTTCCTGGCCTTTCCTGGCCATCAAGAAGAATCAAGCACAACACAGAAAATTCACAAAATCCCCTTCATCTCTGCAAGTGTCTTACCCATCTGCTGCACCTGGCAGGCAGTGCTGTGTGACCAGGGGAAAGAGAGGAGCTTCTCCTTAGAAACTGGGCTTGACTTGAGAGATTCAGCCTTGTTGAAAGATGAAATTCTGCCAATGCTCTAACTTTTCAAGGATTTACCTCAAAATAATGTAAACTGTGATTGTGTTGAGTACATTACTTGATGGAATAATTGAGAGCATTTGTAAATATGTACATGATGCATAAAGATTTTGTAAATGATGTGTACAGCAGTGTAGGCTAGAGTTTGCAGTCTTTGATCATGTTTTGCCATGCAATTTGATTGCCTGTTGTGAGCTTAATCCTATATTCCTTAAGTAGACAAAGCTGATTCTTTCCCAGTTTTGCCTGCATAAGGGGTAGAGGAATAGGCTCTAGGTCTGTGAAGTGTTTAGTGCTTTACTGTCATATAGTTCTGAGAAGGGGTAATTAAATTCAGTACAAGTTGAAAAGTAGATCAGTCATTTTCAACAGCTTGGGTTTAGAATAATTTTGAGTATTCTCTCCATCCTAAAAATGTTGTAAAGCTTTTAAGCAATTCCTGAGTCCACTAGTCATCCTTTGAGAAGAATGAAAGCCATAGGTAAACTTCACTTTTGTGGTGTAAATCTGCATATCATTGTCTGTGTTTAATGCCCTGTATTGATTGAGTTAATGCTGCATCTGAAACTATATTTTGAGTACCAAAGACTTCCTAAATGTTCTGGAGCATCTCTTTGATGTGCTGCTTTTGCCTGTATGGAGTTGTTTTTTGTCATGCAATACTGCAGTTACAGTACTTTAATTTGTACTATTTTGTAAATATGTTAAATATAATAAACTGGTTAATTTTTTTTGTTTAATGACATGTCAAAGTGTGTAGTTTGCCACTGTGAAGGTTGTGCTTCTTTTGTCTCACCACCTTGTCATTGTGAGAAGTTGATAATGGTTTGTTTTGGTCTCCAAGATTTAAATAATCCTTATTTAGCTGTAAAACTGGGCTGTCAATGTAAGTGGGATAGTATAGTTTTCCTTGAGAACTTTTTATTGTCAAGATAATATGCCTTGTGCTACATCCAGGAAGGTGCTGAGGCTTTTTTGTTTAATTTACTATTATATTTTCAGCTATAGAGAATCAGTCATATATTGTTGTTTTTTGTCTATCAGAGATGATACTTGTAGTTTTTTTGTTTGAAAAGAATTTGTGCCTAAAAAGTTTAATGTGTAACTTTCCACAGCAACATCTTTTCCACCTTCTTTTTTCTTCTTCTCTCATATGTTAACATATAAATTCAGGGTGAATTGAGCTCAAGTCTGAAAATACAGTCTGTGTCTGATTTCATGGGCTACTTGATGACCTTTTTGTGATGCAGCCCATTCATGTATTTTTTACAAAGTAACATTCATTATTAATGTGTTTATAAAAATATTTCTGGACAGGTGAATTAATTCAGCAAGGACAGTGGTGATTCAGTTGCAGTGTTGATTTTTCTATGTCCCTTTCATTTTTCAGTAGCAGAGATTTTCTTGCAGAACTGCCCTTCCAAGAGATAATTATTAAACCTAATGAGGCATTTACACATCTCTGCAGATGTAAGGCATAATTTTCCTGTCACCCGTGAACATATCACATAATGAAGAGTCACACCTAATGTGGGGTGCAAAAATGTGTCCCAATTAAATGATCTTGTTAACAGTATCACACTCGGTCACAGACATTCTCCTTCCCCTTGTATGTGAGATGTGTCCTCTGATGGGTGAGAAATTGAGAAAGCACTGTAATTAGGGCATAAGAACCACTTGTGGCTGTGTTCTCAATAGTTTTTTTCCATTGTAAGTCTTGGAAGCTTGAAAATCTCAGCTTGAAAAATCTATCTTGACAATGAAAATTATGCCAACCAGGATTCCTTTCCCCTTTGCCTCACAGGCAAGCTTGAGGTGCTCTGTGAAGAAGAATAAGAAAAGGACAGTTCTTGAGGTTTTAGCCATTTATAAAAGGTGAGACAGAGATACATCTAGAAAGAGGTGGTGGTTGTTTATACAAAATACCCAGCCGCAGACCGAGATTTTGTTCTGTTGACTTAATTGTTCAGTTCAAAAATATTTGTTTCTATTAATTCTTGTCTCCTTGCTGGAAACTGGGCTGCTGATAACCTCACATTACTGTTTTGTCTGACATTCAACTTGTTCTCTTCAGAGCACTGCTTATTTCATTTGAGTGACAGAGGAATTGCTCCCTCCGCTCCATCTTATTGCTGAGCATGGTATTACATGGCAGAGAATTTCTTTGGTTAGTTTGGGTCATGTACTTTGAGTTCTCCAAACTTCTGTTTACTGGGGGTAATGGCACAGAGTTAGAGAAAAGCCTTGATGCAGCACAACACTGTCCACCAAGAGCTAAAGCCTCAGTGTGTTGTCAGCAGTGTTTTTGCTGCAGATGTAAAACACGAGGCTGGAGGAGCTGGGGGGGTGGCAGCCAGCACCATGTGGGGCACACCAGAACAGGCATGAAGGGAGCTGCCAGGCAGGGATGCTCTGTGTGTGTCTGTGTGTGTGATGCTCTGTCCTCTCTCAAGCTGCTAGAAGAAGCAGGAGCCAAGCTGTGAAACGTGCTGTGGAATTTTGGCTCTTTCCTGCAGGTCCACTCTATGGAGGAGGGGAAGTTTTGAGTAATTAAGCTTCCTAAAGCTGTGAGATGAGATGTTAATCATAGCCACTTTCTCACAAAATGCTGAAATGTATGATGCATATATAATTAGCAAAAAGAAATATAGAAAGGATTAAGCTTCAGAATTGACTGCAGAAGGGTGATTCATTCCATTATCTTAGCAACTTCCTTCTGAAGAACAAAGAGCCGTTTGTTTTTAGAGCAAATGAAATTTGGGGTTCTAATTTAGTTTTATAATTCCTGATCTGCTGTAGTGTATTCTGCCCATTCATTATGAGGATCTCTGCTGCTTACATGACTGTGAAGTTAGGTTTTATTTAATAAGCCTCCTGGAATATTTAAGTTATTGGTGATTTTTTCCTGGGTTCCAATTTTCTACCTGATAAATCTGCTTTTTGGAAAATAGGTGAGTTCATTATAAAATGTTGCAATCTGACCTTAAGTAAACTTACAGGTACAAAAAATGGCAGGTTTAGAGGTGGCTGTCAGCCAAGGGGCATCAGGCTGGTTTGCTTCTTTCAGAACTGTTTTTTTAATGTTGATAATGTAATATGTGGCTTTGAGAAGAACAGAAATAGAGAAGACCAGAAAACAAGAAGTAAAAAGTTGACACCATATGTGTTAGCAACTACCTGGTATGTGGTGACTTTTCCAAATGATTGCCCAAAATATTACATGTCTCTTGATAGTACTGGATCGGAAACAGAAATTCTCTTGTGACTGTGTGGGAAAACATTTGCTGATGTGGTCCTAATCAAGGACTCTTGCACTTGGTCCCAGTTGTAGCAGATAACTCTAAATCTCTTTTCAATTAGTTGTCTTTTTTCCAAAGCAATTGAAAGGTCTCCTTGAGGAGATGCAGTATTATTCTAGGATTATAATCTTTACTTGTGCATAAGGCTAATGGAAATATGTATAATTGAAGAGACCTTTTCTCTGGTAGTTTTACAATTAATGTCCTTATGGCCTGTAGCTATTAATAGTGTGGAATGTGCCAGGAGACCCCCACCCTACTCAGTTACCTGGGTATGTACAAAGATCTTTTCTACCCCTGCTCCCTTCCCCATTACAAAGTTCAACAGAGATGTGGTACAAGTCCCACAGGTATTTGCCCCACTTGTGTGGGGAGAAGAAAAATACAGGCAGATCATAAAAGCAGCTGTGCCTGATTTTTGGCTTTGTAGCATTAATTTTTATTGCTCGGGGAAGGGCGGGATGGGACTTTTGTTAGCTTTTGTATCAACAGCTCTATTCCCAAGAACAATTCCAAGCAGAGGATGCAATAGCAGTTTGATGTTTGATTTTGAAAAGAGAGATTTATTCTTTTTGCAGTAGTGTTTTAATGTAAGCATGTGCATCAGGTCGGGTAAAGATGGAGTAAGACTATTACGAGGCCAGTCGATCTCCAAATCAGTATGGTAGGATATGGAAAATCAAACTGTAGAAATCTAAGCAAAGTCTAGATTCAGCTTTTCAGTCTTTGCAATTTTGATTCATTCTTTAGAGGAACATAGCTTTTTTGTAAATTCTCCTGAATATGGGAATGCAAGTTTAATATTCCTCTTACCAGAACTTGATTGCAACTCCTCACATTTATACAAAGTAAGATGCACAAAATCCTTTCTGTATCTTCTGGGACATGCTAGTAAACATTTTATTTTATATACATTTACAAGTGTACAAAATACTGCTACAGAAAATATTTTATCACATTTTTCTTCTTTTATGTGCTACACTGAAGAGTCCAACGACTTTAGTTTCCAAAAGCAATGGTTCCCAGCCTGCACATTCTTCCTGTTCAAGTCACTGATGGTGTCAGTGTGTCTCTAGGGAGTTATCATGCTCAGGGCTGTCCTTTTCAAATGTACCCTTCCCCCCAAAAATTATTGACAAATAGTACTTCTTGGTTGTGTCTAGAATATATTTAAAATACTTTGCGGTGATATCATGCAAGCATGGGCTGGAGGATTGGATCACTCAGATGCTGATAAACAGGTAGTTTAGGAAAGAGTGTGCAATTAAATATCCATTAAGTTTTATTTACAGGTGAGAAGAATTGTCTGTACCAGTTCAGACTGTACAGCTTGTGGCTAAGGAGCAGTACTGCTGAAAAGAGTAAAAGTGAACCATGGAGAGAACAGAAGTTGGCAGGATTTTACAGTGAGGAAGGTAAAAACTGTCTTGATGCCTAGTAATGGGAACATCATCTATAAAATGGGAGGCCATCATTTAGTTCATTTCTGGTAAGGCTCCAGCTTAAGTGCTTTGTCCAGCTTTGACCACTAAGCCCTGTATAGGATACAATCTCATTGAAAATATTCCTGAAGAGACTTAACAGATGTGAAGAAACTGGAATTGTCTGAATGGAAATACAGAACAGGCTAAGGAGGGGTGTGGCAATAGCATCCGAATAACTAAAAGGTTTCATGTAACTTAAGAGACTGAACTCTTAGTTCAGTCCTAGTCAGTTCAGTTAATTAGTTCAGTCCTAGTCAGTTGAAACAGTAACAGAAGAAACAACCTTGAACTGAAGAAAAGGGATTCAGTTTTTAAGGAAGTTTTCTGAATAACAAGCTGCATAGACACAAAATCATCTGGGCAAGTTGTGGTATCTCCAGGTCTGGAGGTGTTTCAGATGTGGTTAGCTAAATGTCTGTCAGGGATAGTTTATGTGGAGTTAGAGATGCCTGAGACACACATCATGTGTTGGGAGCTCCTACTGTACTCCCTTCCTGTGACTACCTTTACCTTTCAGCTGTGCAGTGCTTCAGTCAGCTGCTGGTGCTTACCAAAACCTCGTAGAAATGTTACACCAATGTGTAGAGGAAAAGGTAAATGAAAGGTAATAAGGTGAACATCCACAGCTACCAGGCTGCTAAATACGCAGAGTTGGAATGTTTAGGCATTAAAACAGTTTCTTCAGGACATGTAATTGCCTCATATTTAGCTCATACTGTAAAAATGTTGTAGAACCACAGTCTTGAAGACTTGCTTCACAGTGGGAGGCATGAGCTAAAGAGCATTATTGCAGTTCACAGGTTTATTTTTGATAGAACATACTGTTGCTGCAACATATGTAGGTTTGTCAAAATCAAAACTTTTCTTAAATATGTATTGATTTTAGGGAAAGTTAACAAGAAAGGCATCTCAGGCACCATGTCTTTTTACTTGGTTCTGAGCATAAAGAAAATGGCAGATGTGAGAAAGAAATGACTTTGCTTCAAGCATTCCTCCCTCAAATCATCAGACACTACATTTTTATAAAACAAGTGCAGTTCATTTCGTTCTCAGACAGAATTTGCAAATGTACTGTAATACTAAAATTTGTCCATAAAACAGAGAGTGGCAAACATGCCATCAGCTTGACTGAACTCTTTTTTGAAGTCCCATGGTTGAATACTAGTGCTAAGATTAATTCTACGTGGTGTCTGAAAGCATCCTTTTCTTCTTTGACCTTTTCTAGACAAATAACAGTGTTAGCTCTTGGCGTGGCATCCTCTTTCTCTGTTCTAAATATGTATAAGGAGTTGCAATGTCTTATCTTACATGCAGCTGAATTTCATCTCAGCTTTCAGATTGTCAGGAGTATTTTACAGTTAACAGTAAAATAAATCAACAAGCTGTAGTCTAAATGAAATGCACCTAATAAAACCTATTTTCCCTTTCTGGGTCTTCATAATGAATGCTCTGTGAAAAGAAGTTTTGTTTGAATGTCACTGCATAAGCAGTTCTAATTACTAATAGAATTGATCAAGCAATCTAGTAGTGTAGTGACATTAAGTAATAATTAATGAACCGTGTGATATGTGGGTGCATGAAGTGGCAATGATTAACCTGTGGCCTAACAGGCTGTGCTTGGAAAACAAGTGGCATATGAGACGACACTTTGTTCTTCCCTGTGTCATTGGAGTTTGGCCTGTCTCCACTCACAAAATGAACCTGGATTCAAAATCAAGAACCTATTGATGTGGCTGGTGTTTGAAGCATGTACATGTTTCACCACTCTTCAGCCTGGGTGTGACATGGCTGCTTATTTTGGAGCTGATATTAATGGGTCCTTGTGTGGCTCCACCTTCAAAGAGTTGGCAAAATATCAGGATTTGCTCTATTGATATATTAATTTTTAATAAATTGTAAACCCCCTGTTATCTAGACACTGAAGTTACAGGTATATGTGTGATATGAGGATGTGACATAATGCATTCAACTGTGCACACAGAGTATTTTTTAGCCAGTGTTGAGAATCTTGCTGCTTCTAGGAGAAGGAATTGGTGGGAAAAATCAAGTATTTCATTGGTACAGCCAGTGTCCTTACAAAGAACACACAGATTTTTCCATTTCCCAGATGAACAGTCAGTTTTCTTTCCAGAGATTGCTGTTTCTGGGAAATCTTCTTTTGTGACTTTCTTCCCTGCCTGTGTAGCGTTTCTGTGGTTCCTTAGCTCTTTTGTATCCCTTGTTTCTCCCCCTCGTCTAATGACATCAACAAAAGAAGACTTCAGTCAATTCCTCACCGCTGTTTCAGGAGGCAGTACCAAGAGGCCTTTTTCCAGCATGTGTTAAGTTTTCACAGAGAGTACCTTGCCTTGGGCAGTGGTTTCTTATTATACTTTCCAGTGCAAGAAACATGTAACTTTGATTTCCCCACATAGTCAGTGTGAAAAATGCTTAGTAGAGTATTAACTTCAACTTGTTAAAGTACACATAGTAGAGCAGCTTTCAGAACACTTCTCAGCACAGTAACAAGCATGGGGTGTATATATAAATAAAAGAAACCCTATGGTAGTAGGAAATTCAATAGCAAAACACACACTTAAAGTATAATCAACATTTGCTCTGGGTTTCTGAAAGTGAGCATTTTTAGTATATATTGTACTTCCCACTTCTGTTCAAAAATACCAATGTTTTATATTGCATGCTTTGATGAGAATAGAACCTCAAATAGAATCACCGTGCCACCTACTCATTGGTGGCTTTTTCTTATGCAAGGGTTTATAGGAGACTCTGATTGTGGCTTCTAGTGAGGCAGGGAGGAAATTTGTTGTAAGAGAACTGAACACTCATTTTAACAACATTCTGTTGAGTAATGGAACTTTACAGAGTTTTTATATTATTTCAGTATATTTTGTACAGTTCTTCTTAAGTGATCCATTGTGATCATGCAAAAAACAGGTTGTTACAAGAGGGGGAAAACTGTAAACTCAAATGCCCCTTAAATGTATGTGGTTATTTCCAAGATCAGAATTCACTATTACACTTCCTGGAGTGTAGTTGGAGTCATGTTATAGTTTCTTTTAAGCTTTATGAATGAAAAAAATATTTGAAACAGAGACCATGGATATAGAGGATACAGACTGTAGACTAAGCAGAGACCATGGATATAGAGGCTATAGACTATAGCCTACAACCTCAGAAAAAGCTCAAGCTTGACTGGAACTGCTAAGTTCTGTTGTAACTCTGGATCTTTCATTCTCAAGAAGACACAGACTGGTGGAAACTGAAGCCATATGATTCAGTTAGGCTCTTGAGAATTAGTCAGCTGCATGGGTTTTACCAGTGATGGTGCCTGAGGCCGTATCTTAGAGTTAAGTCATAGTTTTGTGGCAACCACATAAATTAACTGTCCAGAAAATTATATTCCAGCTGCATCTCAAGCAAACTGATCTCCAGTGCATAGAGAGGAATGTCAGCATCCCTGTCTCACATGCATGAAAGCTGAGGTTAAAGACAGAACCCCAAAGTTGCACAGACTGCAACCTCACGCACTGCAGTGGGAGGTAAGCATTCCTAACTCAGAGCCTAAAACCTACAGTAATCCAACAGTGTCAGAAGTAAGGCAGACTAAAATTCAAGATATGTTGCTTTTACTCAGTTCTAGTTGTTTATCAGAGGAAATGCTCTGAGAACAACTTTTTGTATGCTGGATACCTGATGCTTTTTTACGAAACTCTCTAGGATGAAGAATCTGCTGAAAAAAGTTTGAGATGCATTAGTGGGGACTGCTTCCTCTCTCTGTTATTTTTTGTTTTGGGTTTCTGACTGCAACAGTAAATGCAGAAGAAATCCAAGTATTTTCACATTGGTTGGATTTAGTTACAATTTACCCAAAGGGCAAGAGAGACCTGTTAGTTGAAAAAATGCTACTTTGTTTCTCTGTCCTTGGATTATTAAGACTGAGACAGGAACACCATTCGTTGTATTAACAATGTTGCACATTAGTGTTTTAATTAAAAATAGCAACACTCCACCTACACTCATAATAAAGATGGTGGTCAACAACTGTCCTATGTGTAAGAAAGAAGGTTTCAATTTAGCTTGCACCTTAGTCTAAACATACTAAAATGATAAACCTGCAGTTACCAGTCCTAAAGAGCTGTTAGCCCCGTTTGTAGAAATGTAATGCACTAACTAGGTGAACAGAAGGTAGAAATGGGACCATTGCAATCTATAGGTGCCCAGGAAATCTGTTGACTTCAGGAGAGGCAGGGAGATCTGACGCTGCTCTTAGGGGAGTGTCAGGCAAGGCCATATCTGCTTTAAAGACACTCTCAGTATTGCTGGGAAATTGGAATTGATGGGTATTGCAGACATGGCCAACAAGGATTCTGAGATGTTCTGTTCAAATCCCACAGAGAAAAAGTTGTAAACTTTCCAGAGTAATGGTTGTGACAAAGATTCCCCTTCTGCTGACTGTTTCCTTGCTCTCTAGTATGGTCAGAAATGGACAGCCTCTTATTCTTTCAGTGGAGAAAACTTGTTACCAGTGAGTGCCTCTTCCTGGAGTGCCTTGAACAAGTGAGTGCTCACTGGTTAGTAGTTAGATAAGTGTTTTCCTGTTTTTTAGAATTCTTCAGGAACCTAAGAATTTCTAGTAGGTATACAGAAAGGATAATATAGAAAAAGATGGCAGAATGGTAAGTGATCATGTTTATCAAATTTCTTTTATTTTCCTCTTATTTCCCTTTCCCTCATCTTCCTCTTTGGACCTGTTGAAAAGCTTGACATCTTTTGTGTTATTTATATTGTCAGACTTGTAAAGTTTCTTACCTGACAAAGAACGGGCCCAGTGCTTGCTGTGTGAGCTGCTGCTGTGTTTAGCTTGCTTCCTCTGAGGCTTGTGGTGCTACAGACAGTGTTCACAGTAACTAGGAATCCCTTGTAAACAGGCAGTACTTCTCCCTGCTATTGCATACAGATCAATAGTCTTTTTGCAGCTGAGCAGATCATGTAATTTCTAATATAACCAAACAGGCAGCAGCATGAAGATATTGTTGCCTAAAAACAGGTGCTAGAACAAAACAAATGGTTTTATTGATTCTCCTAAATTTAATTAAATTTTCAAAACATTTCCACCCCATCACTTTCTTTGGCCTTATGAATTGTTGATACAACATAGACATGGTTTTCTAATTAGTTTCTGGTACTTTAAGGACAAATAACTCAGACTAAAGGATATATTCTGCAGTGTTTACACATGGGAAGAGTAGATACTTGTAGTGAAGAGGTTACTATCCCAAAGGCTTTTTCTCTTTTAAAGTCTCAGTCTGCATGACAGTGTTGGAAATAGATTAATTTAGAAATTTTGAGAATTCTGTTGCTGAAGAAAAGCATTGTGTTTGTGAGGGGTGGGTAGGGGCTGTGTGTGTGCAAGAAAAACGATCTCTGTGAGTACGAGTGATGAAGCACTGGGTCTCAGTGCTGGAGTATTTTGAAGGCTGGGTAGAATACAAAGGGATATTTTAGATTCATTTTTAGAAAACTCCTAAGTTTCCAACCATTGCAGAACAGGTAACAGTTGATCAGTAAGGTGATGCTTAAGTCAGTGGGTTTTGAAGAGCCACTCTGATGATACTTCCATCATCCATTTGCCCCACAGCTGGCACAAGACTCTTCTCACTTGTTTGGCAATGGTTGGTGGCTGGTGTAGGAAGAACAATCCCAAAGTCTGGATTACCCTGTACTGCAGGTAGGTGGGGAAAGTCAAGTCATGATTTGGATCCATTTTTCCTCAAGGGGAGACAAGGACTACAACTGGTGCATTTAAATGTAGGAAATCAGACACTACTCTCTTACAAAAGCTTTCTGGAAGATGTTTAATTCTGTTATTTTGTTATGCTTAGTGCAGTCCTATAGAGACAGGATTCAGGGGGCGCTTTGGATCAGTATTCTAATCATAGCTATGGTGGAAAAACTGCTACCTGGAGATTGCTGCTAGGACTGGGGAGAGGATAGATCAGTTCAGGGTCACTCTGCAGGGTACAGCCTAAAACTTGTACTAGAAGGAAAGAGACATTTTAAAAGAATGACATATAATTCTATCACGCAATGTCCCTGTACGAAATACAAGTCAAGTGCACCAATAAATGGAAGAGGAAAATGCCATGGAAGGCAGTAAATCAAAATGTAACTGGAATATCTAGAGAGCTTAATTTCGATTACTGAAAGTGAGACTGTGGAATACTGCAAAAGTCTGAGGTTTGGAGGGAGAGACTTGCAGCACTTACTGTTCAGCCCT
>WAAE01004667.1:0-99842 GCA_013400495.1 Nicator chloris
CACCTGATATCATTAACACCCTGCAAAAGATCCTGATTAAAGTTTTTCTTTCGTTAGCACCCTTAAAATCAGAAGTGAAGGGGGATTCCCCCAAGTTTAAACACAGACAAAAATGGAAGAGGAGTTTCTTCCCTCAATTTCAACTCCATTCGTCCTCATAACCCCATTTTTTTTCTGGGGGCACTGGGGAGGGATTGGTAAGATGAAATTGAAAAGGAAAGGAGAAAAGTCCCCCCTACATATCCACACTGGCTTACCTGCTGCTGCCAAGCACAAAGGTTTGTCCCTCAGCACCGCCTTTAAGCAATACTCCATGTCCAAGTGCATCCAGATGTTCCCCCAGACCCAATGCGACGCTCTCATCATCATTGTGTGAGACACTCCTGGGAGCCCATCACAAAGCCCTCTCCTCCAGCAGCTCCATGCCAAAGTGAGCTGAGGCAAACGCCTCCTAAAGCAGCCCCGGCAGGCCCTGCTCCCTGCTCATGTCACGGCTCACACCTGGAGATGCTCTGAGCCCTCATCACCCTCACAGCTCACACCTGGGGCTGCTCTGAGCCCTCATCACCCTCACAGCTCACACCTGGGGCTGCTGTCACTCCGAGTGTGAGGGCAGGGGCAGAAGGGACTTGCTGCTCGTTCCCTGGACAGCTCTTTGTCTGCACCTGACACTCTGGGGCACTGCGCTTTCCGTTCTATGGGTAAGGACCCTTCTTCTCCTGCAGGTGCCCAAGGCTGAAATTGGAATTCCACCTCAAACATTCCATATGCCGGAGGTTCGTGATTCCTAAGGAAATTCCCCAGCAATCGTGAGCCTTCATTTACAGTTTTGCCTTTACTAACTAATCTTTAATCTTTACTAACTTGTCTTTCTGTGGAAGTGTTTCAAACACCCATTGAGAGTTCAGGAGCTGGGTTGGTTGATTATGACTTAGCTGACAAGCCCAGGCTAAATCCAAACACCCAGAATTATAAGGAAATATGGATGCAGTCGATAAATACTCCCCTTCCCTGCAACTTAGTCCTTCACTGCACACTCCCGGAGCAGATTTACTCCCTCCTTTCTTCCCAACAGTACCTCTCCAGCACAAATCCCACTTCTCAGACACAGACCAAACAGAAATCTACTACAGGTGTTGGCTTTGAAAGTAAAAGTACATCAGGCTACATCATTAAAACACATACATGCATTGGTGGTCCTAGGTGGAAAGCTTTTCAGTGGAAAAAATACCCATTTTGGTAGCACACTTTCATACACCTTCAGAAAAAGCAGAATTAGCACCAACTCCTGAGACCCCTGCTGAGGAACCCAGCCCTCTTCGGAACACCCAATGCAGCAGACATTGAAAAAGGAGGGCGAAAGCCAAGTTTGGAGTGGAAAAAGAGAACATAAATACATCAGCCTTTAAGAAACCTTCACGCAGCAATAGTTAGAAAGAGCAACATTTATTGTTTCCTTGCTTTTTGTGATGACATAAATATGAAGTAGAAACACATTAAACACAAGGCAGAGCTAGGATTTCTTGAATTTCTTTTAATGGTGGTCTTTAACTGCCTCTCTGTGTCCCAAATGTTTTGACTTGTCTTTCAGGGGGATCTGCTCCATGACCTTAGCAGGCACAAAGGGGAGGCTGACTGGGAAGCAGTTCCCGTGGTCCTTGTTTTTGCCCCTTTTGAAAATGCATGTAATGTTTCCCTTTTTTTCAGTCACTGGGGATCTTGCCTGACTGCCATGACTTTTCAAGTATCATTGAGAATGGCCTGGCAACTACATCACCCAATTCCTTCAGGACCACAGAATGCAACTGATTGCGTCCCATGGACTTGTGTATGTTCAGGTTTCTTGTGTGGTCCCAAACCTGATCTTCATTTTCGATGGCTACTATTATGTATTTCCCCAGTCCCTGTCTTGAGGTGCAGGGGCTTGAGAGATGTAGGAAGAGAGATTCCCATGGAAAACTGAGATGAAAAAACTGCTGAGTATCTCAGCCTTCTCCATGACAGTTGCCTTTAGTTTTTCTGTCTTCCTTATCAGGAGAGCGTGGAGAGTGAGATGCGTGCATTTTCCTTCCTTTTCTGTTTAATACACTTGTAGAAACTGTTATCGTTATTCTTTGAATCCTTTGCCAAACTAAACTCCAGCTGTGTCTTGGCCTTCCTGACCTTGTCTCTGCCCCAGGCAGCATTCCTATAATGAAAGAAAAGTATACATTGAAGACAAGTGTGAAGTTACAAGTAATTTGGAATTCAGCCATCCACGGGTTCTAGATTTACTGCCTATTTAAGTGCACATATTCCAGAATTTTGCGTATTTCACATCCACAGGGGCATGTTGCAAGAATGGCAAGCATATTCAAGAAAGGTCCAATACAACTGCCCTGACCTATAAAAAACGGCTTTCAACAACTGCATGGCTATAGTGCTAACATCCATGGTAAGAAGCAATGCCAAAGCCAGATGACAACGTAGGACACAAATCTGAAATTAGATATTAAAGAGACATCTTCCAGTTGTAAATCAAAGTATTTTTGCTAATAAGGGATTATACAGATCTGCAGCTGCACAGTGTCTTCTGTAGTATACAAAGAAATTAGATACCTAGGAAATGCCAGATTTGGAATGCAAAAGTAGAGATTTGCATTTAAAACTTCAAAAACCTCAAACAAATGCCCATGATGTACCAGGCATCTGATGTATTCTTACCTTTACTGGCTAGTAGGTCTTTTGTGTGGGCAGTCTTCTTCATCTTTTTTAGTTGGCAGCTGACAGACGCAGTATGAGGAAGCAAAGAAAACAAGAAAATCAAAATTAAATTAACAAGACCTGTCCTGTGGCTTTTGAAATGTACATTTCCAAATACATGCAGCTCTGTCATCAGTTGTATTCTGGAGAGGCTAATAACACATATTATACAATTACAAGATTGTAAACCTAAGCCTCATAACTGTATAAAGCCAACATGAAATTAGAAGCCCTGTGTTACAGGTTTTCCAAGCTCTTCATTTCGTTCAAAAGCTGGGAGCTTTTGGAATGCCAGTTATAACATGAGCTGTATCACCCGACTTTCTCGTATAACCTCCCAAGCACTGCATCAACTCAAGAGGTATGAATGAATGAGCCACATGTGAAGGATTACCTGTATAATGCATCTCATTCATACACATGCAGACAGACTGCTGAAGGGTTAAAAAGGATGGTGTTCTGAAACTCTTGGGCTCCCCAACCCTCTTTCCTTAACCACTTCTTCAGTGTCTGGGTGAGATCAAGCGGTTGTGTGGTTGTGTTGATCATGACCATTCATCCTTCAGAGGCAGATGCTGGAGTGCAAGGACAAACACAGTCACCACAGTCTCCTACTGAACACCATTCAGCCTTTCAGCACTTACACATTGCAAAATCCACTTTTGCCAGCTCAGGGCATGAGTCAGGGGAAGGCACAGAACAACCAGTGTTCATTCAAAGGCATAGTCCTTCTCTCTATGCTCATTATTAATTCAGCTGCTACTATTAGTACTAGAGGTCTATAAATTTGCAATAGAACAATTATAGAATAATTCACCACAGCTGCTAGAAACCTTATTATGTGGCATAGAATGTAAGTGAAAAAATCCAGCAATGCACAGCTCTGCTGTGACACCTGGTGTCAGGGCCAAAGTAAGCAACCAGGTGAAACTACAGCTCCCTCTTTTGATTTTCAGAGAAGGAATTTTTGGGGGGCCTGCTGTGAGCTGGAGGGAAAGTCAGCCTTCTCAAACTGATGGTGCAGGGATTGTCCTTCTCAGCCAATCCACAACTAAGTCCATGATTTTTCACCCCAGAGGTGGAAAACTGAAAAATGTGCAGCTGTCATTTATGTGTTCCATGGCCCTCATCCCATTCACAAGACACTGGACTCATACCTTCCATTTCTAGGACACATTCTAAGGCATGTTTCTTTTTCCCCAGCTTCAAACCCGTTACTTAGCCTCAGGGTCACCATATATACTGATTCTCATTTATCCCATTTTTGTTTCTTGCTTCTTTTACTGCTCCTTTCACCAGAGGCTAAGCTTCTTTTTCTTACCTTGTGATGTCTTTCCCATTGCCACTGATCACCTTCAGGATCCTTAGGGTGTCATGCGCATGTGGGGCATGGGCAGTCCAAACAAAACATGCCACGGATGTAAACTAGTGCATGAGTTATTGCTACTATTCATATTACTTTTAAATGGCAAAGGAGGTCGTACTTATTGCTACATCATATTACTATTCATAAAGCTGCTAATATCAATGGCTATTTTTCAGACCATTATACAGGATATTGCCCTATAATTTTCTTGAACTTATTTTTAATAGTCTGCTTCATTCTTTTTTATTTCTCCTGAGTGCTCTGGGTGGCAAAACATAAGCAGCCTTTGTTTAATTCCCTGCTTACTCCTGAAGGCTTGAATTACTTCCCTCAACAGTGAAGGTTAACAAACCTCCTCCTTTTTCCATCTCCCGCGCTATCTTATGCTAGCCAGTGATCCACACCTGCAGCCAATTTCATTTGATAGATTTTTTTTTTACACTTACAGCTGCTGTATTTCTTTCAGGGGGGAATATTAAACCCATTCCAAAACGATGCACGTGATGATAAGCAGAGATTTATTTTTTTTTTAACGTAGAGCAGTTTATATAATCTATTTGCACCCTTTACCAAGGTCCCCAGGCTCTCTAATGTCAGAGAAGGAAACTTGGTTGTATTAATTTGCTGATAGAATTTACGGAGGGGAGGAAATGAGATGGCAGGAAGCATCTCATAGCAGCACAGCGCTCTGACCGCTCCCCCCGGCTCGGACACGTTTCAGTAATAGCCCCTGGCACCGCGCGCATCACCCGCGGCCAGGGCCTGCCCCTGGCTCGGGAGGAGCCGCCGCCGCGGTGGCAGCGTGCGAGCAGCCCTGGCACCGCCGGCCGGACCACGCGCCCGCGGCAGCCCGGGGCAGGCGCTCCGCCCGCCGGCCACGACCCTGCGCCAGCCCCACGGCTCCCCAGCGAGCGCGGGCACGGCCACGGCCACGGCCACGGCCACGGCCACGGCCACGAGGCGGGCGAGCGGCCGGGCCAGAGCCACGGAGGGAGACGGGGCGTCGAGCGGCCCCCGCCCGGCGCAGTGCCAGGCCCCTCCTCGCCCCCTCCTCTGCCCCAGAGGGGACGCGGCCACGGCGGGCAGGAAACATCCCGAGGCCCGCTGCCACCCGCGGGGACGCGCTTACTTGGTCGGGGCCCAGGCGTGCTGCCGCCAGCCGAGAGAGAAGCAGCAGCGCGCGGCGGACGCGGACACGGCTCGGAACGAAGCGCCGCAGAGCACGGGCGAGCCCCGCTGCCCGCCCCGCCCTCGCGGCTGAGTCGCCCCCGCGTCCCGCCGTCCTGGCGGCTGCTGCTCGGCAGGGAGCGGGGCAGGCCGGCTGCACTGCCCGGAGAGGCAGCCGCGTGCGTCCGCCGCTCGGCACGGCGCAGAGTTGGGGTGGCCAAAAAGTGTTACCGCTGGGCGTGGGGGCACAAAAGGGTGCTCGGTTCTCTGTTCCCGGCGTCCCGGCTGCTGCTCCTGATCTCCAGCTAGGAAGAATATGTAGCAAAGAGAGCGCCAGATACTGAGAAAAAACAGATTTGAGAGCCCTGAACAAAACAGGAAAGGGAAGACATTTAGTCCAAGCCAAGATTCCAGCTGTAAAAAATACATCACTTTTCAGCTTTCGGTTTTGATGGGTTACCTGTGTTTGTCTGAGAGTCAAGAAAAAAACTCCACCAACCAAAAAACCCCACAACAAAAACCCTCCCCAACACCCAAACACATTTTAAAATGCCAACTAATCACTGCAAGTGTTAGAGCAGCAGAGGAAAAAAAGAAGACAAGTAGCCTGTAATTTTTATAGGCTCCTTTGTCACATATGTGCTTAAAATAAATCACCCAAATAATGGTATTAATTCCACATTAGTGCATACAGCAGTTTATTGAGTTTATGGCTGATGGTTAGGCTTTATGAACACTTAGTATTTCAGTGCTACAAGGAAGGAAGTGCTGAGCACAGATGTTTGCAAACAGTGATAATAGGATAGTAAACTACTGCAAAGTAAAGACAAACTCTCAGTGTCACAGACCTACTCTCTTATTTATGCAGAAAAAAATATTTGAATGCATTCAGTAATAAGTTGTCAGGAATTCCTGGCTGGTGCAGCAGTGGACAGAGATACAGTGGGCTATGCCTGAACTCTAAGGGATTGTTCTGTCATTGTTTGAGTTGGCCTGGTGGAGGTATTTCTCATATCTAATACTTTTAGTTTTCTTTAGTTGACAGCTGCAGCTGAAGTCCAATGATAAAGAAGTACATTTTGGAGATGGCAGAGGCTGGAGGGTGCTGAAGTAGTTGTGTTCTTTCTGGCAGGGCGAGGCAAAGTCATTCTCCTCATCACTACAACTCACGGGAACTGAAAGCTGAGAAATAAGAAGAGGATTTTAAAGAAGTGCTCCAGTAGGAGCACTGGATCCGAGCCCCTTAAGATTAGACCACGAAAATTACATTACTGTAGGTCTGTGCCTAACTCCGGCTTCTCTCATTTTGCTACCTGTTTCCAGTGTATGCTCGGTCTAGAGTATCAAAACTAGACAACCTGTTTCTGAGATAGATCTGAATTTCACAGCACATGCTCATCCTAACTTAACATCATGCTGCCTGCAGGCTTTCCACATTCTCCTTGCCAGGAAAATATCACACCTTCTTTTAAGACATCAATACAAGTCAAGAACAGTTGCTGATCCTCTGTTCATTCAGGCATAATTTTGCAGATTCAGTATGGACCTGCTGGGACAAGCAGGGGTTCCAAGCAGCCTCTCTGATATGAAGCATGCCACTTCTCGCAGTCACCATCCTGCGTATTAGCTATTTCCTACCAGGTGAGAGGAGCTGTGCAAATTCTTCTGGCATCGGCTATTTTATGGCATGTGCCACCTGGGCACATTTCTTAGTATGCCTCTGGCAGATGCCAGCTCTCAACACTGCCTAAATAGCTCTCTGCCCCATAGGAATTTACTGATTTTCTTGTTTCTTCCCAGAAGATTTTAAGTGAACCTGATGGAGCAGAAAGTGAAGAGATCGTGTTTTTCTGGGCACTGGTTTGGAGCACAAAATTTAACTTCGGCTCAAGACCCTTTTACAAAGATCTTCAAATACTGCTAAACTACAACAAAGGCTGCAAGTGAGTGAAAAAGCTAACCAAACCCCTTTGCCATTTAAAAGACAGCAAGTCCCTAGAAGACAATTATGTTTAGCAATCATGAGAAAAAATACATTAGGAGCAATCAACACAGAAGAGATCCTTTTCTTTTTATGCTGGGTTCTCTACTTTCCTGTACCTTCTTTAAAATTGTTTCTCTACATCTGAGACAAAATACGAAAATTCAAGCAGCTTTCCTGTGTCCCTCATAGACAGGAGATGGCGATGTGTTTAAACACTGCTCTAGTGTACAAAAACCCTCCTCACACAACCACAGGGACATTATATATGTGTCTCACCTTCCTACCATAAGATACTGTGAAGCCCCTCTGGGTGGAAACACAAAGACAAATGCAATCCCATGCATTGTGCTGCTCTGACCCTCTCTCCTCACAGAGACATTTCCCTCCCAAGACCAAAATGATATGGGGGGGGCACTATAAGGTCACAAGAACCAGAACACAATGAAGGCAATATATTTATAGGCAATATATTCCCAGTATTGTCTGCTCCTTCAATAGCTCTTAAGTGCAAGAAAATTAGCTGTGACTCAGCAGATGGCACATTCGTGTAAAGCAGAATGTAACAAAGGAAGGAATCAAATGCAGTCCTCTTGGCACTTTGTTTTCCTGCTAAACCTTTATGACAGTTCTCCTTCTGACACGTGCTTCATTACTTAGCTTACAAATTCATTATTTCCACTGTAATCTTTCTGGGTTTTGGCACAGGTATAGAAAAGGCTTGTGCTCAAGCCGAGCAGTAAATAACTGAACTAGGAATCTTGAGAACTGATGTCAATAATTCCATGGCCATTTCAAAGCTCTTTGTGTTGAACCTAAATGTGAGATCTCCATTCTTTTATTAGCTCTTCTGAGAGAGACAGGATTGTTAATATTCATCTTCCTCTGATATGATTTGGTTTCAGAGACTCCATGGGAACCAGCCAGATGAGAATAATATAATCATAGTAAATTGCTTGTGGCAAAAATTGCATATAAGGCCCCTCTAATATGTACATTTGGTCTCTGAACAGCAACAAAAACATGATAACTGAATTAGACTTTTAACAAGATTTTGACAATTGATGAAGCAAATACAACCTTTAAAACAAAAAGTTCCCTCCCCCTCTCCTTATCATGTCTGAGCTGTCAACAGAGAAATCTGGTCCATCTCCTTCAGGAATTAGTCTCTCTAGTTATGTATTGCCTTCCTCAGTGTTCCCATTTGCTACAAAGCTAGCCAACGCAGTTAATTTTATCCCAACATTATTAAAATTACTCTTACCATTGCAAATGTTTCCAAGGGAGATAACATTAATAACAGTCTCTCCCATCAGATCCTGTCAGTTCCTGGGGTGATTAATATTCCTGTCTGCAAGAAGCGTTATATCGTTTAGAGAGGGCATATTGCTTGACTCATAGACTATTATTCTTCATGGTCTGTGATGAGTGCATTGTGATCTGCTATTATTGCTTTACTGTTTACACAGCTTGAGATACCTCATAAAGCAGTTAGGAATAAGATGAAATTCAGATAGATTCAGATCTAAGAAATGAGACAACCTTACAGGAAGCTCTTCAGCTGTTTTGCCCTCTTCATTCACCATGTCACATCCCCACTGACGGTTGCTGTCATCCTTTTCCTACCTAGGATGCAGATGGCAGCTTCATTTCTCTGTGTATGGCCAGTGAACGTCTTTGCAAGGAGGATCACAGGCAGTCTGCTGGCTCCAAAGCATCATGGGCTCCTAATAGTGCTTTTCTACATAAATACCACACTGTGTCTGTGGGGAGCTGCTACTCTATTTTGAGATAAGTCGTTTCAACTCCTGGGCAAGAACTGTCTGGAAAGAATCAAGATCAGTTTTTATTTTCATGGAAATAACCATAATCTGGATTTTCCCAGGAAGCCTTGTGATCCACTCTGGCTTGCATAATAGTGACTTGAGTGGAGCAAGCTTTATTTTGAACACGAGCTGTTAACACAGTCTGTTCCTGAATGTTCAATGAAAGATCCACTTTAATTCATGCAGATTATATATAGCACATGGGTTCAACAGCAAGTTGCCAAGGCAAACCCAAGGGTAGATCTTGCTTCCACAAAGTCTGATCTGTGCCATAAACAATGGCTGATCTGATTTTCCAGTCTGGTCTAAAGCAAATGTCCGGGAAGATCTGTCTTCTCAACATCAAAGCCAACTTTATGGCTTTGGAGTGTAGGTTGCAGATTATTTACATTACGTGGATTGCCATTCAGCGACAGGTTGGACACAGATGTTGAACTCCTTAGGTATGCAAAAGAAAATTCACTGCTTTGCAGCACAAGATACAAGACAGGAGGAGCAGAAATGACCTCTTTAAGACTAAAGGATTCACTAACACCCCTCTTGGATATTTGCCCCTATAGACAAGTGTGGAAATGTCAGTGAAACACTTTCCCCTCTAACCCTGAAGCAGAATGCAAGCTGCAGCCTTCAGGTCCTGTATCCAGCAATGGGGAGGTGGCAGGGAGTGGACGCTGTAGTGTCAGAGACCAGTCATGATAGAGGACAGGGCTGGGGGCTGTTGAACGACCCCATGCTTAGGATAGGCTGGCTGTACAAGATACTTTCTAAGCTACAAAAGACAGCAAATCCACTTCAAACATGGATGTAAGAGAGGTATTCAAACAATAGGGACTTGTTATTAATTCTAGATGCCTTTGCCAACAACTGCACCCGAATGGTTATCTTTATTTAATTTTTTTGAAGATAATAAATTAGGCAAAAAGTGAAACTTAATGAGAACTACTAGTTTTACTCAGGTCTGACAAATTAGTTTAAAGACAAATCTAGGAGGAAGACCTCTCTGAAAAACACGGTAAAAAACCCCACAACCTTCAATGTCTTTCAAACAAACCAAAAAACCTAAAAAACCCAAAAATGTTTCCTCTCAGTGTTCTCACAGACAAATGTTTTCAACTCCTCATTTTGAAGAAAACATTTCCTTTTAAAATCTGTCCTGAGGGTGGAACGAAAGGCTTTGGAAGAAATAATGACAGACGTAAAATTGCATAAAACAAAAAATTAAGCTTTCCATTCAAGTTTAAAAAAAACACTTTGGATGGATTTTGAGATGACCTTTTCTGAGCTGGACTTCTGTTCTCGCCCAAAATAGTCAGTATTAGTCTAGCTTGGGTGAAACCAAGGTTCCACGTATCCTCTTCGTAGGTTTTTAGACAAAACACTAAACTGAAAAATAAGTTGGGTCAACCGCACCAATGATCTTACAAAGTAGTAAAGCTCTCAAATACATTAATGCTATGAATTTATTTAGCACAATCCCACCAAGATTAATATTTCACCAAAACCAGTGTGGAAAAAATGAGAAATCCATTCTTCATTTAGTGAAGACAGCCAAAGTGACTGCTTTTTACAACTTTCCGCTACTGAACTAGAAGCGCATGGTTAAACTTCCCATCTGGAACACATTTTTATAGTTTGATTGTTAACTCTTGGAAAACTAGTGTTTATAATACAGACACTGACAAGCCCTGAATATTCAATGAATAAAATTCAGCATCAAACACAAAACCAATTAAAATCAGGAGCCGCATGTCCAGTAGAGATGGTCTGGTCACTGGTAAAAGGCCTCCGCTTTGTGGACTGCAAGGACTCTAAGCAAAGCACCGTGTGTAACGGAGGCAACAGAGAAATTGTGTAGCTGGGCTGGACTTGTAGGCTCTCCAGAACATGAAGGGCTAGGTTGGTGAGAGACTCAAAAGCTGGAAGACACTCGATCCACATTCAAGTGACTTACAGGATATATGGGCTAAAACTGCTCCTAGGATAAAGTTGTGCAGTGTTTTGTATCGCTATACAGCTTATTATTATTAGATAGACATAGGGACAATTTCCCATTAAAGAGACTACAGCTAGCCCTGGACATCGAAATGAGGAGCCAGCAGGGTTGACACTCCCTTGAATCATTTATGGGGGAGTCACCTAAATACAATCCTTGTATTTAGTGCAATAAGGATTGAGTTGTTTTGTTTGTGGTTTTGGTTGGTTGGGTGGGTTGGGAGTCTTTTTGTCATGGATAAATTTTTGACATGAATTGTTTGAATATTTCCCCAATAAATCATCTTTATTGCACTTCTCAGGTCAGCATGCCTGATCAGGTCACAACCTGAATGTCTGAGTCACATCCATGCTGACAAGTCCTTCTGAACCTGCACAAACCTGCAGGAATCACAAATATGTCTCTCTCTTCAGTCCCACAAAGAGCCTCACCCAGAGGGATGCTCATTACCTGCTTCTTCAGGCTCTTAAAACAATGTGTGGTGCTGGATTTTGGGTCCTGGTGGAATTCTATGCTTTTCAGCCTGCCTCATCATCTACTCCAGGCAAAACAAGGGGATACCTAAAGGTTCCTATGTAATCCCCACATTAGGTTTTTCCTTTGCAGATGTACACAGGCATTCGGGTATCCATTAGTGTCACACTGAATGTGAGGTGCTCCTTGGGAAGCTAAATTAGCTAAACTAACTTACATTGGAAATCTAACATGAATCATATGTGAATTGCTCTGCTACAGGAGGAGAACTGTCCTTAACAGAGCTGAAGTGAGCTAAATCCAGATATTAAAATTGGATCAAAGGGTTCCTGTATGCTGTGCTTGGTCTCAGGGTAAGAAGGAGGTCTGAGGTTCTCTACAGCCACTGCACCTAGGCTCATCTGTCTGGTGATGGAGGCTGGCTATACTCCTTCTTCAGTCTCAAATAGCTGTATGTCTAGGGTACAGGTATTTACATCATGCCCTATTTCCTCATCTGAAGCTAAACCCAAGGCATATAAAATACATGTCCCTGAAGAAGACCACAAGCAGACCACGCTTGTTCATGTGGGCAGAAACAAGTCATGCTGTGGAAGCAGCAATATCTCAGTGTGCTATTATGTCAAGGTGATTTCTAAGTTTCCATTCAGATTTTAAACCCATTAGTTGCCACCTTGAAGCACTACCAGCCCCAGGCTGTGCAGAAAGGTGTTTCCTTTCATCCTGGAAGAAAAATTAATGGCAAATATGTCCACTTTACAGTGGAGGCACATGTCTTTTCTGAGGCGAAGATTATGATGACCAAGTGACTATAGAAGGTACTTACAGAATTTCATTCACAACTCCTTGTATACTTGGGAGAAGTAGGACAAAGGTTGTGCTTTTACCAAAAAGAATATTAACACTTTCATCTTTGCCATGGGGCTTATAGTATCTCTAAGGCTTGCGTTGGAGTTTTCCTCCACTGTAAGACGTTCAGAGCTGCCAGTAGTAAATGTCAGGCACTTGACAGTGCTTGTTTTATTGCTGTAAGATGATACCATTCAGCAATATTAGAGAAGGGGCCTATAAATTTCCATTCTGGCTCCCAATGCAGCATGGGAAGAGCAACAGAGCATCACTGACTTCAGCAGAGGTGCTGACGATTATATTGGGAGACATTTCTCTCCACTAGTTGTACATAAATTACCTGTTTGAAATGGATAAGCTCCAGTCATGAGCTTTATCCCTAGCCTTCCAAATAACATGTACATTCCCAATCAGAAAACCATAATCAAGCATTTGGCTTTCAAGCCTCTCTGGCAAAAGGAGGAAAAATAAATTAAACTGTAGAAATTGAGACATGCTTTTTTAAAATCGTGTTCCACAAAAACATGAGTCACATTCATACATAATATGCCCCCCAAAAAACTAAAACACAGAAAATTTGTTCCAGGAAAAGAATTACTTCCCTTTTCATTGTCAAAGTTTCTTTAGGACAGCATATGCATTTTATTTTCTTTAATTCTTCTAAAAAAATAATTATCAGCATACTCATAAGCAAATCTATGTATGTATTTATGTGCACAATAATCAGTGTGTGTGTGTAAATACATAAAAGTGCATATGAGTCAGGGGAGGTTTAGATTACATATCAGGAAAACATTTTTCACTCAGAGGGTTGTTGAACACTGGAACAGGCACACCTGGGCAGTGGTCACGACCTCAAGCCTGAGTTCAAGAAGCGCTGGGACAACGCTCTAAACCCCAGCATGGGGTTGTTGGGGTTTCCTGTGCAGGGCCAGAAGCTGGACTCAGTGATTCTGGTGACTTTCTTCCAGCTCAGGAGATTCTATGATCTGTGCTTCTGCATGTAAATATCTATATTTATAAGATTTATATAATCATATAAGCAGATTATAATTTATATGCCTGACAGTTCAGTTGAACCTTATGAAAAGCTCATAGTCTTCAAAACTAGGCTGTCAACTAACAGAACACAGGAATTTTAAGGTTACCTGGTGGCCAGGACATACCAATATGGTAGGATGCATTATCTATCAGCTACCATGATCAGTCACTTAGAGGTGACTTGACTCATCAGGAGTTTAACTGAGGTTGATTACATTATACAAAATGACGCAATTATAGGAGCGTGGTCCTTGGAGATGGCTGGAAGACAAATACAAGGCCAAATTCTCTTACAGTGCAATCCTAGTGAAGCCAATGGAAACCTGCTGAGGGTATGCATGTCCTATTAGGACACAAGAGCTATGTACTTACCTGGTGGCAGTCATTCATCCCTCTGGAGGGCACCAGTTTATACTCTTGATCTTTCTGGGGGGTTTAGGGAAGAATTCCTGTGAAACGCAGGGCAGATGATACCCAATTTGTCTATTAAACCTCAATCCATTGTCCTTATGGGCAGATACCACAGTTTCATTACTGTGGTAGCAAACCTTGCAGGACTACACAGCACTTGCTATGAACAGAACAGTTCTGTCTCTGTCCCTGGATTATCCTGCAAAGGACAACTTTAGTAGCTAGGCTGTTAAAAGAAAAAGCTGTGTAATTCTTTCCAGGAAGTGTCTTTTTTGTCATTCTGCCTTCTAGGCACAGAGTCCACTCTAGGATCTACTACACTGTGTAATTTTACAGTTATTCTGCTCAGAGGGTGCGTAAAACTGAGCCAATGGCAACAGAAGTAAAACAAACAAACAAAACCCAAAGAACAAACTAGCAGGGTGGGGAGGATGATGAGGGCAAGAAGTCACAAAGTGAGGGATGGGATACCCAACAGTATTTATCTGCTTTTGCAGTCTGTTTCACATTTGTTCAAGATGTCTGCACTTTGGGCAGGAAAAAAATATTTTTCCTTGACATGCTTAACAAATAATAACAGCAAATTTTCAAGGAGGTTTTCAGGACACGCTGCATCTTTATACATGTTCATACTTTGTTCTCCCAGAGATCCTAGTTTTGGGTTTAAAAATGACAGAAGTAAATTATTGTCTTGGTAATTAAATACACATAGGGACCTGTGCTATAAAGATTACATTTCAATTGGTTATTTTATCACTTTTTGCACTGTATCTGAAAAACAGGTTTCATGCTAGATTAGTACAGATTGAGCAGATTAGTGTCTAGGTTTGTGTGGGCAATGTATGTGATAAAAGGATGTGGATGGATAAATTTTCACATATTTTGCCCTTGAACTGGAATTTTTGCAATTCACTTTCCTAATTTCTCCTTGCTGTCCATCAAAGAATATTATTAATTTATTAATCTATATCTGGCCTACAAGGAAACTAGAGGTTGCTGAAAACAATTCAGGAGTTTACCCCTGCTATAAATAAAAGATGGAATACACAAATTGTAAAGGAAGTCAGCTGGGCAAGGGAGTTTTGTAGGTCGATCGTGTAAATCAGGTGACGTGCAAGTAGAAGAAAACCATGCATTGAAAAAGTATTCAGAGAATAGAGACAGAAATAGGAATGCTGAATCAATTATGTGAAGCAGAAGATAATTAATGAATTTGAAGAAAGTAGGCGATAAGCAAGATGACCATCTTGGTTTTGTGCAGGCCACAATGGGAAAACATGAGTATTACTAAATCTGAAAATGAAGAGGATATAATAACCAACAGAGAAGGTACTAGGCTCTGGGTAATATTTCTGTCTTAAAAAAAAAAAAAGAAAGAAAAAAAAAAAGGAAAAAAAGAGAGCTAAATAAAAATCCTAGACATGAAAATTATTCTGCAAAACCAAGTCACAATTCCCTCGTAGCATTCAGAAATAGTCTAAATCTTGTTTAAAGTTGTAATTTCTATTTGATGGAGTTATTGAGATTAGCAAATCCTTTCAGTTCAGAGACATTTAAATTTAGCAGCAGGAAAAAGAAGTTTGTTGAGCATAGAATCCACCTCTGCTGCTCCAAAACAACCAGAAACAGGAAAAAGTAATCAAAAGGGAGTTTTAATGAGTTATAGAGCTATTGTTTACTGGGGAGGGCTGAAAGCCTGAAGCCCAGGCCTGGAGGACCTCTGTGACCCTGCACTGCCTCTCGGTGGCAAAATATTTGCTTGAAATTACGTCAAAACAACACAATGTGTGTGTCTGAAGGCCAAGGGGGTGCGGGGAGCGCTGAGAAAAATAGTGGAAATTCCCTGAGTCTCTGAACGACCGAAGGCTTTCCCTGAAAAACAAGGCAATAAACAGCAGCTGTATTCGTACATTCAAGCTGACACAGGCAGTGTCTCCTTTGGCTCGACGAAACCGAAGGCTTGCCCTGCCAGAAAGCCCCAGAAACAGTTCAAAGCCCTTCGCTCCCCAGCTGCTGAGCAGGGGTGGGCTGTGGGGCTGATCGTCCCAGGCGCAAGCCTGAAGGGCCAAGTGCAGGGCGTGAACTGCCAGGGTGCGTGCAAGGTCCAGGGCCCTCTGAGGCGGGCAGGCTAAAGCAATACTGCCATGGTCTCCTGAGCCTGCCAAAATCAAAGCTTCGCAGGGAGATCTGGAAGCTCTTCTGGAGAGGGGCTGGAACTGGGAAGCTAATTTTTCCAAGGAAAATAATTATAACAGAAGTGCTGCAGTTTCGAGAGAGGAGACTTCTGTTGCTTTCCCAGAACTCTCCCCCAGGTAAAAAAGCACGACATTAAGTTACTGCACAAAGGCAATAGTTCTGTTACTGTAGTAACAAAAGTGCTCACCATCAGTTACTTATTCAGTAGTATATGTCAGAGAGTAGCACCTACCTGGTCAGGGAAAGACACTGCTCCTCTCTGCCTGTCCCTATTGACTTCTTTGGTGGAAAAATCTCTGCCGAAATGTTCATGTCTTGGATTTAGCGCAAGTCATGCACCAGGGAATTGCTATAGACCCCTCCAGCCCTCCCCAAAGCATCCAAGTAAGAGGAAGACAACCAGAATGAAAATAAGCAAAAAGATGCAATGTTTCCTGTGGAAAATGGACACATTAAAATGAACAGCAGACCTTCTCTTCAAGAAATAGCAATTAGCTCTGTGATCTCTGCTCAGACAGCAGTCAGTGATAGCAGAGGTGCAACATGTAGACTTCGGTTTTGTAAAACAACAGATGACCTGCTCAGCCACATAATGCATAGTCCAAAGAATCTGTCTACCTGTCCATCACAGTAATACTCAGAACAGAAAAAACAGATCAGAGTATAAGCCAGATCCTTGGCAAAAGTACAATATGTGTGATGGTCACGAGCTAGCTGGCCTGTCTAGGCGTTCCTCTCCTGTATTTTACAAACTGCCTTAATTCCATTCAGTGGCACCATGCAGTTACGTGGCATCACAGGAGATTCCCCTGGCAGCTAGAAGAAACACATTTTGCAATGTGGAGCTAGACAGGAAGCAACTCACAGCAGCTTCCAGGTTAACAGTCTCCATGAAAATTTCAGTTCTTCCAACACCCAATTAAAAGAGGGCTTTCCCTTTGCATAGCACATGCCGGCCAGCATGATTTTGCTAACAACGCTTAAATTTTGTCATTTTTTTCACACAAACAATCACCTGAAGAAGACAGATGACAGTTATTTACCCTACAGGTAACAGGGAATGATGTTTAACACAGTACTCAATATTTAATGCAGATTGAAAGTGCTATTGACAAACTGTCAAGCCAGACCAAGTATTTTTATTTCATCAACACCTACTACACTATCAAAAAGTTTGTTAAGCCCCCAGATTTTATTTCACTTTCACCTTTGTTAAAATTCAAAATAGCCATGTTTTATGTGCACAAGATCCCTTGTGGTCGTATGGCTTTCCAGAGAAATGTAAAACAATGGCTTTGTCTAGAGTATATAGTTTTCTATTCACTCATATCACTCCACCAAGAAGCCAAAATATTTTAATTAGATATAATATGTGAATTCAAGTAAGAATTTAAAAGCAGAAAGCACCCATAAAGAAACTTTCAAAGTGGCCTCTAAAATGCAGATTCTTAATTTTTTTGCAAGGCCAATTAAAGATTTTTAGTCCACAGCACCTACAGCTGCCACTACAGCTGTAAGACAGCATTTCTGCAGCTGAGGATGGAACAAAATTGAAGCATTTAGGCCCACTAACTGCATCTGAAAATTTCGTACACACTCAATAACATGCGCTTGTACGTATACATCCTGGTTTTCTGGAATGTGCAGTCATGAGCAGTATTTAAGACCCAATAAAGTCTTACACTGCTATAATTAGCATCTCTAATTGTAGTTGCATTTGGTGTATCTATGTCATATATATTAAGAAAAGGCTCACCTTGATGTTGTACATGTGTTTGATTAGAACCAAGGTGTTCGTTACAAGACACTCTGTTACAGTTATAATCTACAGTAACTGCAATATAAGTGAGCCAATACTACACAGTTTTTCAGCTTTTACCACGCTGAAAACTTTAGTCCATTTTTGAATTCAGGATCAGATTATGGATTTACACAGACCTACCAGCACGTGTAAGAACACTGTGTTTCCATACATACAACAGATGCCTAGTTACAGTCATTCGGAATGTTTTTTGTCACTTATTCTTCAAACTCACAAGCCCGCACAAGCACTTGTTCAGCTGTCAATCTGAAAAATGCCAGCAGGTCTCGAAATGTTACTTACAAATTAAATGCAAGACATCAGTTTGACTTTTGGAGCGGGTGGGGGGAGAGGCAGGAATATATATTTTATATATATATAAAATTTCTTTTTTGCGTCAGCAGCAAAATAAAATTTAATTTCCTCATGAAGAAAAACATGTTTTTCCATGCCTTATATCTGTAAACAAAACTGGATGTGGGAAAAAAAGGGCATATAGTAATAGGCACAACTACCTCCCCCCCTTCCTCACTGCTCACTCTCTCTCCTGCAATTGTGTAAAGCAAGGAAGTAAAAAGCTGGTAGAGACGGAAAAACATGTTTTTCTTTGAAAGTCCATCTGCAGAAATATTTATCAGCTGTTGGCAAAACACATACAAAATAATATTCTCTTTTTGAAAGCCAGGAGCAAATAGGTCCTTTTTTCATTGAAAAAATGGAGGACATTGAAGTCCCTGCTGTTGGAAAATGAAAAACATATTTTTTCATTTGCTGAATTTGTGGGGGCTTTTACTGCTCCCTAAAAGCTGATTAGGTCTTTCGCCACTCACATCTGCAGTATTATCCAGTGTATTTTTGCCCCTTGGTCACTCAAACCTTCCTTTTTCGAGAATGGATGTCACCAAAGTTAACCATAGAGGAGATTATTTAAAAACCCACTCATTTATCCAGGTGCTGTAAATAATGGCTGGATAATCAGCCAAGGATGGGTACATAGGCAGAGGCAGGCTGTGTGCACACCATTGACAGTAGCTGGAGCAACAGGAGCCATGGCAGACTGCCCTCAGAAAGGTCCCGGTTTTGGAGGGCGGAGGATCCACAGTGGGGGAGGTCTCTGTAGAATACACTAGATGCACAGTTCAGTCAAAGCCAATCTTTCCCGTGTTTAATGTAAGCAGTCTGGCAGGTCTCAGGGTCCAGGATGGTCTTGTGAACCAGGAGCAAAACCCCTTCCACAGTCCACACTGACCTCTAGAAACAGACCTCTTTCCTCCCAGCCTCTCTGGCTCCCTTCTCTTTTCAGCTTACAGCAGAGAAAGTTCCTCCCAAAGGAAACACACTTGTTTTCAGAGTCCTTCCATACCAGTGCTCAACAGGATCTCCAAAAGTGGATTTAAACTCTTCTCTCACTAAGAGGTGCCCAATGAAGGAAAAAAAAAAAGCTAAACCAAATTATTTTTCCTAATTTCCCCACATCATTTTCTCAGTGACCACTATTCTGAAACCACAGAACTTCACAAGACTTTGAAGAATCCTTCATTATGACAGGAAAGACACTTGGCAAATACATAGAGCTGCAAAAAATGCCCCAGAACTAGCATGACTTGAATTCCAATTTGGTGAAAAGGTATGCAGAGCAAAACAAGAAATTTAAAGAGGCCTCTGTATCTCTGTTTTAATGATAGGAAATAATCAGCTATAATCACCCCAGTAGAAAATGGTTTTATCACTGTTATCTTAACTAAGGAATACAAAAATCAAGGAAAGTGTATGGTTCTGCCACAGGTAAGCAAATATAGAGATGTCCTGGAGTGATGGAAACTCAGGTAAAATGTCTTCTAGCTTCCTGGAAAAAAAAAAATCCAATATCCTGATTTTAGGAAAGCAAAGTATTTTTTTTTCTTTGTTATATCCTCATTGAGAGTATGTAAGCTAGTGCCTTCAGAGCTCTGAGGGAACAATCTGAAAAACAGTGCAGGCTAAGAACCTGTGGAAGTCTCCTGGTTACATGCACTGAGAAAGAATAGAGATATTGATGACATTATCTTCCTTATTAGAATCAATTACATTAATGAATAGATGAGAAAAGGGATTAGGCAGAGGCAAACTCCTTCAAAAGGCATATGAATAATGAGGTACTATTGTGTCTTTTCTGTCCTCATGAATCAAAACACTTAAGAAAATTTTAAGCTATTTGCTTAAAATATTGTCACCTGATTAAATTTTGTCCCTTTTTCTCTGCTTGGATCAGAAGTGGACTCTAGGAGCTCTGACCCAGCTTTAAAGGTTCATAAATGCTAACACCCAGCATATACAACTGTTGTATGTCTTCACCAAAGATCAAAGCCTGGGACTGGCACGTAGACAAGAGAGGAGGAATTAGTACAGGAGAAACTGCAATGTGAGTCTACTCTTTATCAGATGTTAGGGAATTCAGAAAGTTTTTATTTACAGCCCGGCTACAGGCAAGACCTTTAAATCAGACTTCACACTATGTTCCACTTTAAAGACAACCATGAATGATACAAATTTATGAGAAGTCAAGTTTCATTCATTCCAGGGCTCAATGCTTCTGAAAGAAAGTACTGCCACAAAATGTGCAGAAGATACTCTTGCTCTGCTTTGACAGAATGGTTGTACAAACACTTTCTTGTGGCTGTGTACACATTCTTCTCATGGTAATGTCTAAAAATGTTCAAAATATGTAACTGGGGACTGATTCATTCAGGAACAATATTTATTTGGCCGTTCTGCCTAGAGGACATCAAAGAAGGGCTCCAAAGTAGGCTGCTCAGACAACTTCCACAGAGAAATTTAAGTGATATGAAACCTAATGTGAAAATTAGGGATGAAAGGGACCTTTACACCCTTAAGCAGCTGTAATTACTTAGAAATGCTTGCTGGAGGCAAAACCATGCCAGGCAGAAGAGAAAGATTTCAGTTTTGATGCTCCACATGAGGAGCATTCCTGAGTGCATTGGTTCCATAAGGCTTTCATGCATCCTGTGTTACTTATTCACCAAATTACAATCAGTATTAGTGGAACTTATCATCATCCATACCAGCGCTCAAGAGCAAGCTCAGAAAGTTAATTGCCTGGCTCAGTGAGAAGTTAGTCAGAACTGCAGGAATGCCTCACATCCTTCCTCATGTGTACTTCCACTTGAAGCATGTTGATTCGCACTGCAGCCAGGACATGGAATAACACCCTGGAACCACTTGGCCTCCTCTAGACACCGAAGAATAGAAAAAAATTGTCTTGGTTGCCTATGAGAGAGACTGAAGAAAGAAGGAGGGAGGTGCTCAAAATAGGAAATTTTGGGCATTTCACAACTTTTTCATCCCGAATAAGAATCCCAGCATAACTGGCCCCAAGGGACAGATATATCACAAGCAGTTTATCCCACAATCCAGGTCACTGTGAAAAATGTTTCCATATTCTGATCACACCACTTTTGTATTACCTCTTCTCATGCAGCATAACATCACCTTTTTAGAGCTAGGTTTAAGTTTGTTCCTCCAATGAACAATTGGTAGAAACAGCCCTGAACCAGGAAGACCATAGCAGCAAGCTTGTGTCTCATTGCATTCTTCTCACATTATGACTAGACTAAAACAAGACAAGTTACATACAGCTTGTATTTAGCTTAAAACATACTGGTTTCTCTCCTAATTTGGTGAGAGAACTGAAGGTGAGCTTGTCTGCCTTATGACCCAGATCAGGCAACTTATCCAGATAAATTGCTTCTCTTGGCAAACTTTGCTTCTCCCTTTAAAAATCACTTGCAGTGAAAGGACAGGCTTCTGAGTGTATGAAAATCAGGGCAAACAATGAGAAACCCTCTTGCTGTAAGGCATCTCTATCCACTACTGGCAATTCAGGTGGCCTGGGTTATAGCAGGCATGAGCCACAAGTACATAACAGCTTCCCCCATTACCTGCTGATTACCGGAGGTACAGTCATAGGCAAAATAATTAGTCTAGATTTTGAAGGCAGCCACTCTAGGATCAACAGCATAGCATGCTGGCAGGAAATCAGACAGTCTGAGGGGATTCTCCATTATAGCACTCTACTGTCATGAAGTATTTGGTGAGAAAGTAGCTGAGTGCAAAGGAAAGGGTGACTTCTGAATGTTGCTATATCCTACTGCTCTATTTCCTTAAGCCTAACACCAGGACCGTTACTCAGACATCCAAATTGCTCAGTTTTGTGGGTGGAGCTGACAGGGGCTTTGCATTTGCTGTGAAAAGATGATCATGTAGGTAGAATTTATGTCCAAACCCAATAAAAAGAACAAAGATTTCTCACTGTTTATCATTGCCATCTACTGCATTTGTTTTTATGCTCTGAAGTGCACTTTAATCTGCTATCAGATACAGCTGACCTGCAGGCTCCTTTAAAAGTACCCACCAAATTAGAACTTTAGGGTAAACTTTTTGACACTGTCTATGAATGCAGAATTACAGAAGTTTATACTAATTTCAGCTATGCTTCACTGGCTCTGCTAGTAACAGTCCTTCAGTGATGCAAACTGCAAACTATAAGCAAGCATGTCATTTTCTCCAGGACTACAATGGACTGCATTCAAACTGCAAGTGATTTGCTGAAAGTTCCACTTCTGACTACTAAAGGAGGCTTGATCATAAGTGGGAAACTCAATGAGCAAAGCATGAGATATCAATATTTTTTAGTCAAATGATACTTGTACTGTCATTAAAAAATTAAAAAGAGAGTGGCAAGCAATGTTGCCATGTTCAGTCACCTCTCCAATACAAAGTCAGAGGGGCAATATTACAAATTTATGTTCCAGAGATTGGTGGCACAAGGTCAATATTTAATCATGAAGATGAAAATTGTTTACAAATGCTTCCAATGGATAGGATTATCATCTGCTAATTAACATCCAGACTACTTAATGAGGCAGCAGTGTAGGCACAGAGAGATGGGAGCAGTGGTGCATAAAGAGGCACTTTCCAAGCTTTCAGGATAGGTTATGGCTTGAATTATGAACTCCCACTCTATCTGTTATGGCACCCCACTAGTTAATATGAGTCTTTGTCTACGGGTTGCTTCGGAGACGGTTCCTGTATCTCAGGAAGCAGGGAGAAGAGAAGTTTCCTGTTTTGAAGAAGGTTTAAGAACTACTTTCCTCCAATCAGACAGCAGATGCTTGGGCAGGAAATGGAGAATGCAGCTGCCAGCCCCACTTTGGGTCTGTGGCTGTACTAATCAATGCAGCCAAGGTTTACCACAGCCAAAAAGGCCCTAGTGATACGTGGGTTGCACAGTTAAAGTGAGGATTTGTGATGGAAGGTGCCTGGACTGTGACTTTCACTGGCATGAGACCAAAACAAATCCAAATACTGAGAGGAAATGGGCGTTTGTCTTCCTCCCTATATGTAGCTCTCATACAACAGATTGCACCCAGTACATAGCCATGATCAAATGAGGTATGTAATTAATTGTTGTGGTGCAAAACAATGCTCAGAGTAACCATCATTGCTGTAATCTTCTCTCTTGTTGATGACCCACTGCCATTGCATTTATTGGGGGATATCAAATGCATGGTCCAATCACACACAGGAAACCAGTCAAAATTTCTCCAGGTGGGTGAGGGGTTTTTTTCCCCCTTTTTCAAATGAAATTCAGCAAGAGTGTCGCAGCATGCTTCGGTGTTACTGTGCTTTGTGGGGGTGCAACAGCTTCCCCTGGGGTGCTGTGTGTCACAGGCAGTGCCAGCGCATCAGTGCCAAGAATGCGAGGTGGGCCTAGCTCACAGCTCCGAGAATCCTTTATTATAAAAGCAAAACATAAAATGCAACCTAACTCGAAGACAGAGCAGAGGCTAGGACCAGAATCTCTAAAAGAAAATAAAAGAAAAAGTTCTAAGGAAAAAGTCTCTCTCTCTGGGCAGGACAGTGGGTTTTAAGGGAGCACTTGGCGGGGGGAGTTCAGGGTAGGGATCCAATAGGGAGAGGGAAACAAGGCGGGCATTAAAATACAGGGGCCACTAAGGAGACACAGAGGGAGGGGAGCAATCTAAACAACTATTAAGGCATCAAAGATTGGGATGATTGATAGGGAACAGTCTGGAAGAAGAGGCGGGGTTCGGGAAGGATTGACAACTAGTAAGGGAATACAATCTAGGCGGTATCAGGGAAGGGGGGTGTACAATTTAGGATTAAATTATTAGCATAGGGGACAACAGAAGAAACCATTTAACATAAAAACACATCACAACAAAGAGTGTTTACTGAACTGAAATTCAGCTTTCCCCAGTGCTGATGAGTTTGTTTAAGCCAAGCTTCAGCCTTTTTGATTTGGTGACCAATTTTTATTTCACTGCCATCAATTTTATACCTGCGTAATGTTTGACCCTCAATGGTATTGCTCCTCACTTACACCTGGTTATTTTGAGTGATGTCTGAAGCACCTGTCTGCCATCCTTCAGCTCTCAGCTCACCATTTGATTATTTGTGATGCTATTTCCTCTCATGCTTTATGCAACGGACAGCATCTGAGAGGGTGTGAAAGTCTGGAGAAAAGCAAGTAACTGCAGTAGGCCAATCCATAAAAGTGTACTTTCAGCTCCTTCTCTGTTTGTTGCCACTAGAGCTGTATTGACATTTTCCAAATACAAGCACCAAGTGCTTTGGAGTGCAGAACTGTCACATGCCATCGAGTAAAGATAGACATGTTTCCGGACACATCCTTGCCCAAGCTAAGTTACAATAAATGAAGGCATACCTGGGTAAGACATCGGCAAAAGCTGAACTAGGACATGAGAATTAGGTATCTGGGCTGTTGAGTAGCAAAGCAAATGTCCATGGCAGTGAGCAATGAGTAGACTCAAATGTGGGGTTTCTCAGATTTTGCACAATTGACTACAAATATTCTTTTCTTACAATTATACTAAGCACTAAAAAGCTCATAAACTTGATTCATCAGAGGAACCTTGATGGCACCGTGAGCCTAAATGGAAACACACAAATCTCCATCCTGGTGCTCTTGCTAGAGGCCCTTTACTAAAAATGGTGAGTGAAACAATCAGATATTCATTTGATCAAGTGAGGGTCAAAGATATATTTGGAGTATTTCACAATTGTATTTATTTGTAGGGAATAAAAACACAGACCCCCCAGGAACTGATGCCACTATCCTTGTAGCCTCCCGCTCCTACAGCATGCTGGGGTCTGTACACATCAACCATCTTTCAAAATCTAGTATCTCCTGTAGTCTGAAATGAGCTCCCTAAACTAGGTAACAGACAGCATGTTTGTGATGTTAGTCATTAATAACTGGTAACTGTAATCCCATCTCTTTTATTGCAAAATAGTGCTGTGAAAAAATGTATGCTGCAAAGTAACCAACTCCTTGTATGGGACAGAATACTCATCATGTAGCTCTAACTTTCTCATTCTTCTTTCCCTCTCCACTCTCTTCATGCTTGCTTTCATTTGACTTCTCTTGCCTTTAATGAGGATGTAAAATCAGGGGCCAAGGCTATGACATATATTCGACACAGTCTTTGCAATCAGTTTTGATGTAAAGAAGAATGCAAACGTAGAGTGAAGGCAGCAAGAAAACCGTTTGTCATAAAAGGTACATTGGCGCTCAAAAAGAGGAAATAATTACCATCATATGCCGGGAAGTATTGCACTGAATTGTGCTGAGATGAGCAGATAACGCTGTCAAATTTTGACATGAACAATCTCCGTTTTCAGACACTTCTATTATAGCCAAGCAATGGGCTCCTCCAGGGTGAAGGATTTCATCTCAGTCTCCAATGGACATGACAACATTTGTTTTCATTTCTGTCTTTCAAAGAAATGTTCACCAATAATCTTTGAGATCGCATCTGAGTGATTGTCCTTCAACTTCCTTTTGTACCAAGAACTCCCAAGAGCGTATTAACTTCACACCGAAGAAACTTGGAGTGCTACAGAACAGCAAATTTAAGACACATCCTGCCAATGCAACTCCAGTTCTACTACAGCACATCTCTTGTGGCTCCCGGGGCCACTGGGGAGTACTGACTGGTCAGGACTCTCACTACAGCTCTCCCTACAACTCTGTCTCTGAGCGTGACTTGGTGTCAGCCTGGCTTTTGAGCAGAGAGGAAAAAGAAACCAAGAAACTGAGAGACGACATGCCAGTTACTGAAGGATATAAAGTTGCAGAGACACAGGAATTTGTTACCAGGTGGCAATAACATCTGCCTCCAGTGCTACTACATCACAGCAAAGATAAATAACTGAGAAGTGTTTACCTACCAGTATTTACCATATTTGCCTATTACTATACTCAGCTCATCACAGCTGCCCATATTTTAGATTTAAATTTATCTGACATACCAAGGAATGCTTGAGGTTATTAAAACAGCTACACTTTTTTTCATCCTGCTTTAGTAAATTATTTCACTTCTTGTGACATGCAGCACCCCTTTATTGCAATAATTGAAATGCTTTTTTAGAATACTGTTAAAACAGGCCTGATTGGCATTAATCCATGCCAATATAAGTTTCCCCCTACACATTCAGCCTTTCAGATGTGCCAAGCACACTTGCAAAGAGAAACACAAGGGATTAGCTACCCTATGTATCCTGTGCTATAGGTCTACGCTCTTGGGCTTGCCAGGTCACCAAGAGTGATGTGCTTCATCAAACAAGTGAGAAGAACCACTTCTCTCTGTCTTGTGGTTTCTTGGGTGGCATACTACCAGCTAAAATGCACGAGGTAATATCAAAATAATATGAAAATAGGTGATTTTTCAGGCAACTAAGACCAGATGCATATAAAGATTAATAAAGCAACGTTGGTTTCCAAAATTCTACCTACTAGGAACTAAGAAGTTTAGGCCAACGTCATTTTGAGGTGAAACACACCCTCACCCCCACCCTGTATTTTTAGTGCGATGACAGAAAATTTCTTTTAGTGAGGCCATTGACACCAAAATAGTGAGAAAGAAACTCCAAACCCCCAAATCCAAACCTATAAACCCTAAAGAAAAAGAGACAGGAGGGTGAAAGTTCGTGAAAAATGTCCCTAAAGACTGCTTATAAAGAAGCAGACCTCATCTTCTCAAACACCTCTACAGAATAACATAAAGAGGCTTAAAAATAACAATTAGGATGCATAGGTCATGATAGACAGACTCTACAGAGCTCCATTAAAATGGCAAAAAGAGTGCTAGCTTACACTACAATGATAAAAAAATAAGACTCCAGCATGCTAGATACCTCTGTTCTAACAGGGCACTTAGGTATATGGAGTAACACTACTTAAAACAGATTATATGCACTTGCTTAGGCTTAAACATGTACTAAAAACATCTGCTGGATGGCGACCTATAAACTTAGAACATTCCTCTGAGTTTTAAATTCATAAAATTTATGAAATGGGTAGTTGGATTATGTTAATCCCTATTAGGTTATGTAGTCCTTTGTTAAAAGACATCTCATTGTTAAAAACTAGTCAAAATTATTTTTTAAATATATGCTTCATTTATTGCAATAGATGACTTCAGAAATTAGGCGTGTCGATTTCATCTCTCGTCAATTAAGTCAAGGGTTCTCCCTGCGGAAAAACAGTTTTCTGTTCTGAACTCTGCTTGCTTCAAGGAATGTGTTATGTGGTGTGGACTCCACCCTTTAAAACCTTAATTGCAGGATATGCTTGCAAAAGCAGAGATTCCTCTTCTGGCTGCAAAAATTTGATTTGACCCCTAAGCATCTCCTGAACATGTTCACATGCATTCACCTTCCTATTCTTCCATTTGTAATACAGATCATTCTCCATTATTTTTCAAGAGGATTACAGAGTAAACAGATAAATTTCAAGCAGTTCTTTCATGGTTCTTATTTGCCTTTAGCTACAAAATTCTCACAGCTTTTCATCATTCCAGTATGGGAAATTACACCTGGATTGTCTTTTAGGCTACTAACAAAAAGAATATAAGGCTTATTCTTACTAAGTATACTTTAGTTGCACAGATTTTTGGGGGTTTTCTGTGTTGAACCGAAATTGTAGTCTAATTGCCCATGCAGCAGTTCTCGGAGCCTAGAATTCATCTGAACTGCTCAAGAACACATTCCTTGGTGAAGAGTACATCTTGTAGCAGTGTGTTTTAACCAGCACAAATCAGTTTAAAGTTCAAACCAATCAGATCTGACAAAAGAAAGGAGTCAGCAACTCCAGGAGGTACCCTGGCACCCTGCCCTTCAGAGTAGGAAGCAGATTCGAGGACAGGCAGTCAGAAACTTGTGAAAAGCACTCAGCCTCTACAGAGCTAGGTCACAAAATCAATCTCAGTCAATGCCTGCCCCTTAGCCAGGCTTTGAGCTAATGGAATGATGTTAGGAGCAGAAGTTGCCTCCTTGTTATTAAGTATAGGGGTCCACTGGAGTGTTCAGCTACTTCCACTGAAAAAGTGCAATTTTTCGTAAATCAATTGTTTGGCTCAAAACTCATGAAGTATCATGGTTCTTTGTCCTACAGCAGACCAAAAAGGATTTAGTGTGAGGGCACTATAGAAAAAGTACATTAATTACAAGACAATTTAGTCTACTTGGAAAATCTCTTTTACAGTGGCTTTGTTTTGATAGTAACATATTTACCCATTCTTCCATTACGTATCTAGGTATGAGAAAACTTCACAACCTGGACTATGTTTTTCAGTTTATTAGGAAATTCCCCCAAATTCTGCAGTCAACATTCTCAATTCTTCTATGAAAACATGTTTCTTGCCTTCCTGCTGCCCCTTTCCCTCCTGTTCAGTTTTTTGCAGCTGTTTAACCAAAAAGTTATTCTCCTGAGAAACATATTTAAGGAATATTTTTCCAAATAAATTGTACTGGGTTTGATTTTTTAAATTGTGCATTCTTTTTCCATTGTGTCCCATAAATTTTTTCCCACCTTTTGCAAGATCCTAAATCTGTATTCTCGATCCTATTTCTCATGCAGCTTTCTATTGACATTTTATTTATGTTGCTTGACACAGACATCAAGGCTGCAAGTGGCAAGAATAAAATCAGGGACCAATACATGAAGATGGGAGAAGGCTGCATGAGAGCTGGTCATAGGTGGACCAGGGAAACCCATTTTGTTCCCTGCATCAGGGCACAGACCAGACACATTATGCTATCAGGGAATATATAGGCCTTTATGTCAGTCAGAGTAGTAATGGAAGAGCTGCTACTATGAATTTATCCATCTCCAAAACCATACAGGATTGCAAATGCATGCTTAGAGCCATAGTGATACAACCAAGGTCCTCTAGAGAACCACAATCCAGCATTCGTGGATCTCACCCTCAGTGGGAGACACTCAAATCCACAGGAAGAAGGGTTTAATTCCTATTTCCCTCACTGCTTGCTTTCTCTCTTGAGAGGTCTGTGCACTACAGTGCAAGGCACCCAGCACCCCATCAGTCACAATGAGACCGCATTGAAAGGTCAAGAGAAAGAGCTCTGCCTATACTATGGAGCACCTGCCAGCAGGGTGATGTTAGTTACTAGGCTCTTTGCAGAAACAGAACAGCATGTAAAATGAAGTTTCTCTGGATGGTGTCAGCAATTGTCACGCTTCCTGGGGGATTCAAATTGTCAAAAGCAAAATTGACAGCTTCACATACCCACTTGGACACTGAGCAGATACAATGTGCTACTTCTCTCCATACCCAGCCTGCTGACCTGCAGGACTCTTGGCTTGCTTCAAACAACCGTCCTGCTCTGGGAAGGAAGGGTCCCTCTCCGACTAGGGAAGAGAATCTTGAGGTCAGCTCAGCCCTGCTGAGACCTCTTTGGCAGGGGAGGGAAATCTGCCAGGTTGTGCTTACTTGCGTGAGCAATACCAGCCTCACTGGGAAACGCAGCAAGGCTATATTATGCCTCCATTGAGAGGAAGGGGGCGATCCAATTTTGTTTGGGTGTTAGTGCTGCTACCAGCCCGAAAACTAGATGCCTGCATTAACCTCGTTGAGCCAGATGCTGGATTATGGGGGAGGGCTGCAGACAGCAGCCTGCATTTGCCTGAAACTGCTCTGAGCAAGCGTGGTTTGTATGCGAGGGAGCGTGCCTGGCTCCTCTGCACGCAGATCCCGCTTCCAGCAGCAGGTGCTGTCGGCTCTGCAGGGATGCTCGCGGTTAGGGAAAAACGCCCGGGGCGAGGAGGGGGCCTCCCCGAGCCTCGTTCCCTGGAGGGGTCCTAGGCTGGGGCGGTCGTGTTCCTCGGGGGAATGGAGCGGGTGTATGTGTACGAATGAATAGATTGAGGAGGATGGATAGAAGGGGGGAAATTATGGCGAGAAGGGAAGAATGGGCAGGAGGAAAAGGATGAAGAGAGGGAAAAGGATGGAAGGAGAGAGGGGGGGGGATGGAGGCGATATGGAGGGAGGGGACAAGGCGGGAGAGAGGATGGAGAAGAAGGTGAAGGGGACCAAGTAGAGCGCAAAGGGGGACCAAGAGCGGTGGAAAGGGAGTGGGGCCGCGAAGGGGGGGCACGCGAAAAGGAGGCCGAAGGACCCCGCCGCGCCTTTAAATATTGGCGCGCTTGGGCATCCGTGCCGCATCCATGCCCTCCACTCCCCGCGGGGACCCCCGGACTCGCCCCGCGGCGGGCGCTGCCTGCACGCAGTCGCTGCTGCCCCGCCCGGTCCGGCCCCGCGCGCCGCCGGCCGTGCGGGCCCCCGGCNGCGGAGGCGCGCGGCGTTGACCGCCCCCGGCCGGCACCGCCGCCCGCCCAGCCCGCCGTCCGCGTCCGGCCGTCCCGCTGCGCTCCCGTGCCCCCCAGGGGCTGTAGGGCCTGGAGCGGCCTCGAGGGGCGAGGGCGGCGGCGTCCCCGGGGCCATGCGCTGAGCGCCCGGAGCAGCCGGCGAGCGAAGTTGGGGTGGAAGATGAACAACGCCGGTAAGTGCGCGGGCCCGCCGGGAAGGGTCTCTGCTTCTGGACATCTTTTCCCCGGGGCCGGCAAATACTGGGCGGGCTTCCTTCCTCGGGCACCCTCCTTCCCTCGGGCCGGCACATCCCATCGCCAGGATAGCAGCCCCTGCCCGGGCACAGCTCCTCCGGGGCTCGCATCCCCCTTCGTCCCGGCATCCCGCCTTCGGGGCCGGCAGGTTCTGGGCCGTGCCGCTGGGGCTGGCACGTCTCCCCCGGGAACTCTCCGTCCAGGGCCGGTCCTCCTTTTCCCCGCGATCCAGCAGGTGCTCAGCGGCTCCGGAAGCTGTGAGTGCCCCATTGCTTGCCCAGCTAGTAAGGCATCACGGGCGGGCGAGGTTAGGTATTCCGGGGACAACCAGATTGGCGAGACCGTCAAGGCTGCTCTTGCTAAGTGAGACGGCTGTGCGCCCTCTACTCCCTCGGATACACTCAACCGTTCACGAAGTTCCTAGGGAATCTGCTGTGACTTTCTTTCCAAGAGTATATTTTTTGGGCGAAAAGTAATGTTTTTTGCAGAATTTGCTCTCTAAGGCAAACCCAAATCCTTCCTCCTCCTTTCTGTTAACTTTACAGAATTTTTCCTTGATGGAAACTGGGAAGGTGAAAGGGACAGAATAAGGGCACAAGGCATTCAACAGTTAAAACATAAAAAGAAGCCACTGGAAAATTGGGGCAAACTTTAAACTGTTCACCAAGACTTTCTGATTTTTTAGGGGTGGGTGAGGCATGTGTGTGAAAAACATAACAATACAGGAAACAATTATTGCTAACTGGAGTTATTTAGAAAAATTTAAAGAAGCTGCTTCTAGAATTAAAGATGAAGAGCAACAGCTCTTTTTTGTTAGCCCTAAAATTCTCCCTTGTGTTTCCTCGTTCCAGGTGAATATTGCTGGGCACCTCACTTGCAATGTATGGGTACATCCTGAAGCCCAGAGATTTTACCGCTAGATACCTTGCCCTACAACTGTTCTGTGTTGGGAAACTGTGAATCATTGTTTGCCAAAGCATAGGAACATAGAAGTGGAAAAGGTCTTTTAGGTCAAACCCAGCACTCCACTGTTGTATCAGTGTGTTATACCACTCCTCTGAGTTTAAAGCAAAAAGGTTCTCTTTCCTCTTGGAGTAGGGAGTGAGACACTTTCCTAAAATCTGGTGATATTTCCATTCTATTTTCTGATCCTGGTCTGGACTGGATTCTGTCCATCCTAGGAGACAAACTCATTCGAAAATGAAGCCAGCCAAAAATAACTTTAGCAATGATGCCACTACCTCTCTTTCTTCATCTTTCCATTATTTAAAACAGACTGGCTCCACTCTACTCCTGTTGTCAGGAGAAGTGCAGGGTAAGAAATATCAGATGTATCCATTTGTAAAGACTTAAACTTTATTAGCGGTTTTTATTTTTCAGGATTGTAGGACCAAATGGGACTGCCTTCACTATCAAAAGCAGCACCCGTTGTTACTACTGCTTTTATTAATTCCTCCAATTATACCCTAAACAAAAACTTTTCAGGTAGCTCTCCTGCTACTCCTGCTTTCCAGACCAGATTCAACACCATTTATTCTTCTGATTACATTGTCCTTCTGCTTAAAAATAGTTCTTTTCCTCTTCTGGTGTTTACCTCCAGGTTGTATTTATAGAGTGCTCATATCCCTTCTCAGCCTTTGTTTTGTATGTTTGCACAATGCAAGGAATGTCTTCCCCATCAGTGCAAAGCAGAACTTCCTACTGAATCTGAAGGAGAGTGATATTTATTAACTGGTACACCTTGGGCACCAGCATTAGCTATCTTTGTATTATAGTAAGTAATGCATAGCACCAGTAAGTAGTCATATGTGCAGGCATATATGGCAGCCTTGATCCCACAGAAGTTAAAATAATGACAGACAGAGAACAGGAAGGGAGATACAGATTATCCTCAGAGATGCAGAAGTGATATGAAAAGAAAGATGAAGCAATCCACCCAAGGCCACAGGAAATCTGTGGTAAGAGACAAGAGGCCAGACCAGCCTCATATATAGGACCTTCCAGCTTCTAGTAATTTTTTTTGCCAGGTGCTGAAATGATGCTGCCCATAGGAAAAATGTACAGACGTTAGACTCCAGATTGTTCAGAGATATAAACAGACTGTATGTTCTTTCAGCTGCTACTGAAAGTGGTATAGGAGAAGATGCTGTATGGACCTGTCAGAGAATTTTAACCATCTTCTTTGGCTCCTAGGAAGCAATATATGAAACAATAGGTTGTCTGCCTCAGTGTTAAGTTACTGTTGTGAAAACAGAGCCAAACTGGTAACATCGCAAACACTTACATTGAAAAGAAATACATGGTAGTATTAGAACCAAGATTATTTGTCGTGTACATGTGGTTTTTGATAGCTGAGCCCACCAGCAAGACTTATATGTACAGTCTGCTAGAGACAGTGAAAACACGGGAGAATTTTTAGGATCAAGATGTTTTTGGTGTTGAAACATACCCCTTCCTGATTTTATTGCCTTTTGACTTTTTTCCTCTTCTCCAACAGTGTTTCACTGTGGGATATTATGCTGTTGTATTGTATTTACAGACGACTGCAGTAAAATTATATAGTAACCAAAATTTGTAAGGTATTGATCTGATATCCCGGAGCCATAATGCATTGATCTAATCATAGAGGATGTACTCCTGCAACGGTACATAGCAGCATTTTAGTTCTGCAGAGTGGGATGTGCTTGGACGGCCCAGCTGTTAATATTGCAAGTATGACATTTAAGATGATAAAATTCCCGTGGGAATTGTTGGGACAGTTACTGCTGACTATATGTCTGTCTTCATACCGTGTAGCCCTCTTGCTATACACAGAGTACCATTGATCACAAGAACACATACTGATAAGAGAGGATAGAAGTTTCTCAAAAGTATCGGACTTACAAAGAACATGAAATACCACTTTCGAAAATATCTCAGGCATTTAGAGGCCTGCTGATTTTGACCAGGACTTCGTATTTCAAGTTCTTGAAGTCCAAATTCTCAAAAGCCGTGTAAGTATCCAATACGTGTTCAAGTCAAACTGATACATGAATCTGGACTGAAATCCCAATTGATAGGAAGACTTGCAGTCCTACATAGTTTGAAAATCTTAGTCTGAACATCTTTTCCATTTCAAGTGACTCCCATGCAACTGTTTTCACTTCTTACGTAATTTTTGTATTCTCAGACTTTTCTCCAGTAGTGTGCTGTAAAACAACTTCTGCTCCAAATATTGCACAATTAATGATATGGAAGAAACAACAATAAATGGAATGTTTCAATGGAAGAAACATAAATAAATGCTGTAGATACAAGCTGGAGATAGAAGCAAGGCAGCACTAGCTGAAAATAAGGGCTTAATTTTTTAAATGAATGATTAATTACAGGATTAAAATATGGTGATACTAAGGTGTATAGTTCACCTTTTGCTGACTTTAGACCAAAACCTTCTAGAAAATCAGTTTTAACTTCATTCTGGTACAGCTATGTGAAATTGTAAAGCTCCTGATCAGAGCTGAACAAGACTTTCTGATGTTCTTGTCTAGATATTCTCCCTCTGAGAATATCTGAAACCTCCTGTTTCTCAGACACTTTCCATCTGTGGATTTCAATCCCTTCTTCCTGGGCAGAAGCAGTGATAGACAAGACTTAGTTTCTACCAGGATTCTGGGTTTGATCCTATCCTGCTGTTACAATATTGTCCCTTCACCTGCCCTGTCACTTCCACCCAAAAGCTCTGCAAATCCCTGAACAATGCATTTCTGGCCTCTGTCTTCAGCGCCTTTCCCATTTTGACATATGTCTGAGTTGAATTAATGCCAAAGGCAAGAAGGAAACACAGGTCCACTAAAGTTCATTGGTCAGAAAAAGCTACTTTCAGCATCTTAAAAGAAGCCTGAACTGGATTGCAGCACCAGTCAAGGCCAGAACCAGTATCTGCACTGTGGAGCTATGTACTTTCTTGAGCCACTAGCAAAGACCATGGCCCTGGGACATGTCTACATATATCCAGGCAAATGTAAAACCTCAGTGTTTAGTTAGTTCTCGATGGTGGTGTTTTGTAGGTATGGTTCCTTATAAGACTTAATTAAAGTCTAGGCTAAATTTGAAATCTTAAATTTGAAAACATTTGAAAATGGGTAGTTGCAGTATTTCTGGTACTACTGCACTACAAAATGTATATTGTTTCAAAGAAACACTTGAACAGTGAAGGCTGCATGGGTTGATGGCTATTCCAGGAGAGCTGTTCCAGGTGACCTGCTAGACTACTGTTGAGTGCATAGAAACTTGGATGGAGGAGACTGATGTAATGTAATTTCATACGGATCATGGCAGAAATAGAACTATGCAGGGTTGCCTGAAGGAAGGTGGGTAAGGAGAGGAAGCGGTCCTTGTCAGTACAAGGAAGCACTGAACAATAAGGGGAGGAGCAGGCTAAAGGAATTTGTATTCCCCAAGAGTTTCCTTTTAAGCACAAGGTGGGTGTGTCTCCCTCCAACATAAAATATATCCTAAAATAAACATGCACAATTATTTGTTAACATACACATTACTTATGGTGCAATGTTGCATTGTGTCCGTTTAGAAGTTACCGCCAGAACCTTTCAAGTAGTTCAGACAGCAAAGGAAGCAGAAACTGGAGCAGAATGAAATTGTTGTGATAAAAGGCAAGAAGCTGTGCTTTCTTTTGTTTGGGTTATTTTTTAAACAAACACTTGCACTCCTCCCACTGCCTTTTCCTCACACCCCCACCAAAGAAAAAGGAAAATTGTTTAAGGAGCCTCGTGAAAGGCAAGATCAATGGACAGAGCAGTTAGGAAAAAAACTGTGTAAGGAAACAGTAGTGACCAGTAGCTGGCAAAAGTGGGTAAGAGAAGGACATGACAATGCCTGTTACCAGACTGTGAACAGGGTCCATTACCGTAAGTTCTCTTCCAACAGCAGTGTTATTAAAGGTAGCAGAAGGAAAAACTCAAGACTATTTGATCTTTTTGCTGTAGAAAATGATCACTGGAGGGAAAGTGGCTAACTGTTTAAGCTGTATTTCTTTTACATGGATGTCTCCATGGTTATTCTACTTAAAGGAAATGAGTTCATTTTACTTCAAATTAGGACAAAGCTTGGAAGGTCCTGGCATTCTCTAAAGTCCAGTCTTTTCCTCATTATTCACCGTTTCAGTACAGACACTGTCTGAAAAGAACAAGGATGAGAATGTAGAAACTTCAAGTTTTGTCACATTCCAGGAATAGACGAGTGTATCCTACTCTTGGATATACATTCTTAGGAAAGGCCAGGCACTGCAGAAAGTGATGTTGTACCTCCAAAGTGATAGTTTTTTCTTGGAGTTAGTCCTAAAAATGTGTTATTATGGTGGTGAAGGTGTAAAGACTCAGTTTTAGCTAATAAAAAATTCATTCATTTTACTACCAGAAAGTTAGTTTAGGATGTTCACTGATTTCAATAACTGATTTAAAAATGTAGAAGATAGATCTCGCTGGGGTGCCAGGCTTATAAGATACTAAACCCACTTCTGTTGCCTCCCTGTTTTTAACTGGCAAGAGTCTCCTGTGGCAGTACTCTGCAGCCTTCAACTGCTGCCTGCAAAAGAAGAAATGTTACTTCAGCAAAGATGGAGTGTTTGGCACATAAATTTCCTGACTTAGTGGGGAGGGAAAGATGAGTTACCCATTCTGTGATTAGACAGACGCCCAGCAGCCTAAAGCAGCAGTGGATACTGTGAAAAACACCACAGTAACTGCAGACTGGTGAATACACGGTTTTCTCTCCCTCCTTTTTCATGAGTTAAGTCTCCCACATGGAGCTGGATTGGATAAAACTGCAGAAACAGAATAATTCTTAAGCAGTGTATGTGACAAGGCACCTGCTTAGAACAGACGCTTTGTTCCTTCTGGGCTGAGATCATTGATTCAGTTTTTAACTTAGATGAAATCTCTCTGGTGTCTCGTAACTCTAGAAAGACTGTTTTCTGATTACATCAGAATGCCAAATTGTCAGCTTCTTTCGGACTATTTCAGGAAGGTTAAGAAGATCAGAAGAAACAGCCTTTTATGTCTCCCAGAGTTGAACCAAACAAATAGGCCAGTATTAGTTCAGTACAAATTACTCCAATTATACTAGGATAACAATAAGAAAAGTGCCATGCCACCAAATATCGGGACAATCAGAGAATCTTTTTCAAGCAGTTTGCATTCAGTATTCCTTTATTCTCAGTACAGTGCACAGCTCATTTCTAACTGTCTGCACTCCTAGCTACACTTTCTGAAACTTATACCATGATTTTGGATAGGATTTCACATAGGAGCTGTGTCCCAGTTTTTGTCTTCTGAGATGCTGTTCTGTTATTTCTTGTGAGTAGGGCGTGAAGATTATGCGCAAAGAATTGTTTCTGTCTCTCTCATGATGAAATAGTTTGTCCTGTGCTTTTCCTTACAATGGAGAGCTCTCCTTTTTCCACCAAAATGTGTAAATAAAAATTATAAGAATAATTAGATATGTCTGATCACTTAACTGTGTAATTATCTGTTGATGGCTAGTAAACAGCAATAGGAGGAAACCAATTCTCCCTACTTCTAACCATCTGTAACCATTTGTTATGCTGGCTTCTTCACACTACATATTTTCTCATTAAAAAAATCTCACAAGGGAGGATCCCTATTGCTGCCTATTTATGCAGTCTTTCAGCATTTCATTTAGTTTTTGAAGAATATTAATTTCAGGGCCAAGACAGCTGGAAATGGCTGTGGCAGGCAAAATACTGTGAGTAAAATGGTGATATAGATATGATTTAATTCATGTAGCTTCAATCTAGTTTATTGCCAATCTGCTTGATTTCCCCTGCATAGGTGTCAGCACTACCACTAGAAATACAAGGCTGGCCTTATGTTGCAAGATAATTAATGTTTTAAAATACATTTTAATGTTTAGAGGTTTGCACCTGCAAGGGATCCTCGCATTTACAGAAGGAATGGAGGATCTTTTGATTAAAGGGCTGAAGAAGTTGTACACTGAAAATAGAACTTGAGTTTAAACCAGTAACTCTCTTCATGTTTTGGGTTGAGGTATGATACACCCTTGTCTCTGCAGCTGTGCATCTTTCCCCAAGCACGTTAGGGCTGCATCTAGTTCCATTCAGTTTTGACTTTAAACTACGTTCACTGGAATAGCTACAGTGCCACATGGAAGGACAGTCCACATGCTTTGCTCCTTCAGTTCTCTTTTCAGAGCTTAGCCTTAATAAAAGGACTGGACTACTTCTGCATTACAAGTCACTGATAAAGTGTATAGCAGGATATATTCTGCTGGCTTTAATAAGAAACCAAGATGACTAACATGGCTTTTGTCTCTTTTCTCCAGAAATCTCAAAACCACCATTAGCACCGAAACCAAAGATTATTGGTCATCTTTCTCCAGCATCTGTCTCCAAATTTTCTCCTTCATTGCCAAGAGCTGATATTCTTCATAACCCGAACTCTGTGTCTAGGGGTCCCAAACCACCTATTGCTCCCAAGCCAAAATTCTCAGCTGACACTGAGGGCAAATACAGTGTTTCTACCAACAATAGTTTAAATAAATGTGCAAATGGGAAACTGGTGTGTCTTGATGGAGAGCTGTGTGAAGGAAACCGATGCAATGCTGATTCGCTAGAACCTGAGGCAGATAATGAATACATTGTAGTTCCTGAAGTTCAGCTGCCCAACAAAGACTGTAATGATTTGGAGCATAAGCATGACCAAAACCCACAATCTTCTGTGGAAAATGAAGTCTCAGAAACTCCAGAAAAGGTAGAGAAGGAAGAAGATAACATTGCTAGTGATGAGAATACCAGTAATCGAGAAGTCATTAAAGATGAGCACCGTAACTCTTCAGATATTGCTGAACCAAGGGGACTAGACTCTGAGGAATCATCCAGAGACTGTGACCAGTCCAAAGCACTTTGTGAGGAGTCCTCAGATGCCCCAGATGGGGATAACAATGCTACCAAGAATGTAGATGAAGATGAGGATGTTGTAGGTGATTGTACTGAAACCAAAGACGGGCAAGAAACTTCTTACAACCTGGAACTGGTCAAGAACAGTAGTTATTGCGAGACTGACAGTGATAACATTTTGAATAGAGATGAGAAACTAATGGGTGACACCTATAGAGATATCATTGCAATGCCACTGCCTGCAGATGAATCAATCCCAGCTTGTGAGAAGGCAGGGCAAGAGGAGGAGGAACGGCCTGAGATTTTAGAAATGACAGATGGGTGTCTAGCACATAATGATGACCACAATGTGCATGCAGAGCTTGATTTGAACATGGAAGGGGACTTAGAAAATGATGACGGTGCAAGCCCTGACATGCTGCCTGAGGAGGCCAGTGAAGGAACAGGTCCTGGCTTAGAACTGTGTGGAGATGAACCTGGTGCCAAAAATGGTTTAACAGAGTTCATCCATCAAGTAGCAGCTGAAGAGGAGGAGTTAGACCCAAATGAGCACAATAATACAAACACAGGAAATGCCAGTGATGGCTGCCAGATCACTGAGAGGAGCGGTGAGAAGACATCAGAGGTAGCCTGTGAAACAAGCAAAGACTCTGGGAAAGGGGAAGAAAAAACTGTGAATGCAGAGAATATGGCTGATGGCTGTCAGATTGCACCTTGTGAGAATGAATGTGGTGAGGAAATACCTCAGGAACATTCATATGAGAATCTTCAAACAGAAGGGGCCTCTCTGCATGAAGATGGTATGATTTCTGATAGTCTACCTTGTAGTCTAGGGATGGAGCCAGAGCTGGAAGATGTGGCTGTTGAAGAGCATAGTGAAAATACTGTGGAAGCCTCTAAGTCAGATGAGTTGCAACTCAAAGACAATGAGGTGGAAGCAGACAGCCTCAGCAAAAGCGTCCGAAGTTCACCTCAAGAGGTCCCACTTGAGGAAGACTTAGAAATCTGTAAGCATGGCAAAATTAATGTAGAATGTGGGACCAAGAATGTTTTGCATGAAAATCTAGCAGTCCCTAAAGTGCTCATTGTGACTGATGAATCAGAGGAAAGAGAAACTAGCAGTGATTCCCTAGACGATCCTTATGTGCTTCCTGAAGAAAATGAAATTGTCCATGATGAGCAGACTGATTTAGGAGCTGATCACAGTAAAATGGGTGAATTAGGCATGGACAGTGAAAACAACTTGCTGCCCATTGATTGTAAAAGTCTTGTTACTAGAACACGATCTCTCTCTGGGAGAATGCCAGGCTATGTCCCAGAAACCGTTCCAGAAGAAACTGGACCTGAAGCTGATTTACCTTCTTCCCAAAATGGGTCTGGGACAGAAGACTTAAGCAATAATTCCTTTTCATTGGAAGGAAAACCAGTGGAAGCCAACAGGGCTTTACCAACCAAGTCAAGGCGCTTTATTTTATATCCTCGATCTTATTCTGTTGAAGGGAGAGAGATGCCTATCTCTGTTTACAGAGAAAGTGATGTCTGTGTAGTGGATGGTGTTAGAATAAAAAGGACAGAAGATAACTTGTCTTTGCCTTGTGTCAATGGTTCCTCAGGTAGTTTTTCCCAGCAAAATCATCTCTCATCATGTGGCATATCTACTCCATCCTCAGTTGTTGATATACCACCTCCATTTGAACTTGCCTACATCACTAAAAAGCCAATCACTAAAAGTTCACCTTCTCTTTTGATAGAGAATGACTCACCTGCTAAGTATTCCAAGAAAAAGAAATCTTCTTTTAAGAGGTTTCTTACTCTAAAGTTCAAGAAGAAAAGTGAAAATAAAGTCCATGTAGATGTTAATGTTTCTTCTTCCAGGTCCTCATCAGAGTCCAGCTATCATGGGCCTCCTAGGCTGATGGAGCTGGAAGGGAGGAGCCTAAGTAGCTCACCTCAACTAAAATCACATGTGGGGAAGCTCCATGCATCTGAGTCTCCCTCAGCTGTTCTTTTCTATAAGGATGGTAAAAGAAAAGGAACGCCCAAGTCCTTCAGCAGGAGCGTGTCAAGGGTGGAGTCCTTTGAGGACCGGTCCAGACCTCCTTTCATGCCGCTCCCATTAACGAAACCTAGGTCTATTTCTTTTCCCAATGCCGACACATCTGACTATGAGAACATTCCTGCTATGAGCTCTGACTATGAAAACATACAAATTCCTCCTCGGAGATCCATCAGAGCAGGAACTTTTACCGAGTTTTTTGAAGATCCCAGCCGAACATTGTCTGCTGCTAATGAGAACGATGGCTATGTGGATATGAGCAGCTTCACTGGCTTTGAGAACAAGCAGCAAACCACAGACCAGGAAACAGAAAGGTACTGTAGTAAATTATTATGTAAGACCTGCTAGCCTTGGCCAAACAAGCAAGGCCTTCCCTGAAAGGTATCATAGGCAGACTCTCCATGTTGGCTGGCTTATGCCCCTCTCAGGAAATGCTTACAAGAAAGATTGGAAGAATACAAGATAAGCCTTTATCAGTGGAAAAAAAAAAAAAAAAACAAACCAAAAAAACCCAAAAACCCCATCAAATTAACTCCTTACTTTGTATATGAATACTGGATCCGGATCCTATGATTTGCAGGCAGAAACCAAAGAATATTCAAAAATATTTGGTTTATCTGGTGGATCTAATTTTTGTGGCTGGCAGGGGAAATGGGGAGAGCTTGCTTTGTTCTTCAATAAGAAAGGTTTCTGACTTCTTGACTGAATGAAAAGAGAGCCTATTTGCTGGAAGTAGTCCTGCTTCTTGTTGTAATTCCTGTCAGTTTCTCAAAACAATAATTTATACATAATTTATGTTTCAAAGTACATCAGTTAAGTATAGACCAGAAAAGCCCAAATCATGAACTAATCAGACTAGACAGTGAATTTTAGAAGTTGCTTGAAGGGCTATCATGGCTCGTGGACAGAGCTGCTAACTTATAAATGAATTAAATCATTCTGAAATCCTATGCACTGCTAACATTAATAACAATCCTTCATCCTGTTCCACTGGGTTATTTGCAAACAAGAAAATCTTTTTCATAGGAATGTAGGAGCAATGCACTCAACACCTTTGAATTTGAACCCGTTGTCAAATTATAGCATACAATCAGTGGAATGCAGAAATGTCAATAAGAAAAGTGTTTTCCATTAAGTTCATGTTTAACAGGTAATGAGAAAACAAGGTGCAAAGCAAATGAATGAAAAGGAATGGCTTTAATGCAGTTGCATTTTGTTAGAGCTGTGTGAAAAATTTAAAATCTTAGAAGCAAGGTTTTCATGCCTATTTGCATCCATCGTTCTCCAAAAGATTTAATACTCGTGTTTCTTTGCAGCATTTATTTTTTCTGGTCATCTCTCTTGTCATTGTGGATGGAACAAACCACGGGCATTTCACAAACCCCTCTTAGGGTATTTTAGACTTAGGGAGTAAGAGAACTTTTCTTTAGCACCCCTGAATGAGTCTTGCAAACCATTTCTAAGACAAAAATGGTGTGGGGTAGTGAGTAGAACATGGGAAAAGAGATTGCATCAAGGCTTAAGCAGTGGATCCAAACAAAGCTGAGCAATGTGGAATGCAGGCCTGTGGTTTAGCTCTTTGGAGAAGATGGCTGCCTGCAGTATTGGGAGCTCCAGTGCTGCTGACACAGGGACATGGTGGAGCGCAGTGCAGCTTCTCAACACACCACTGCCACATCCCCAGAGCAGCAAAAGCTACATTACTCACTTGCTTTCAGTGGTTTGCATTTTACCCAGCACACTGACATTTGCTTTTGAAAAAGCCGGCTGGTCCTTTATGTCCATGAAATACCACCCATTTTAGGTAGTTCTTGAAGAACCAAGTTAAAAATGTTAGGACTGCGTCAATTGCTGTGACTTGGGCCCATTTATGAACTTCCTGTGGTAGCCTGTAGTTTCAAAGGGAGAGCCAATCCAAACTGGTTCAGGAAGTCTTGAGGTCAAAGGCATGAACATAATTCTTCAGCCTGCTGCTTGTTGTGCATGCAGTTTTACAATTGGAGGTGAAATGAAGGCTAGGCTCCTGTACAGCCCCTTTGTCAAGATAACCAGGGTGGAGGGGAAGAGCACCAGGCAGACATAATTACTGCTGAGATAGCTATTATTTGCTGTATTTGTCAGCATCTTTTGGACACAGACATGCCTGAAAAGCTTTGATGAAATGTAGGTACACATCTCGTGTACATACACACCCAGTGGCATAACAGACTTGAAGAAACAGTGTACAGTCTAATTGTAAAGCGAAGCAAATTGAACAAGCAGGTGCACCTATTCACACATTCATACATGATGTATGGACACAGATGTTTTATTTGCTGCTAAAGTAGTTCGGCCTAAAATCTCTTGCCATGGATTTAAGATTTCTAGTAAGAATACCTATCAAACATACCTCTACCACAACCACACAGGGGTAAAAATTTCTTTGAACTACAGCTTGCTCATGTCCAGAGGCTTTTTTCAACTGTTCAAGAGTACAAATGTGTTGGATTAAACCCCTGGAATACATGGTATTTGAGCCTGTGAAGAACTTTTTTGTGCATTCACCTGTAGAGCGCTTTTGTTTAGCATCTGGTGATACTTTATGGAATTGCTACATTGTTGATGAATAGCCAAATACAACTCTTCTATCATACTTAAGAGAGCAGAATGTGAGTGTTATAAAAGGTTATTATAAACCAGGAACCTTCCCTACTGTGTATGACTGGGGAACAGCAGGGTGGGAGGGGACTTCTCAAAAACTCTATGATGAGAAGATTCACTGTTTAATTTTCTTGCTTGAAAAGACAGACATTTGAAGTGTGCTGCTATGCAGCTAGCAGGAGAATCCTAACAGCAATACCAAGATTTTAATCAGCTCTGAGAAATACAGCTGTAGTATTGCATCAGATGAGCACAGAGAATGCCCACTAGAAACTCCTGAAGCCTTTCGCTCCTTGGATACAAAAAATGCAGCTGAAGCAATAGGTACAGCTAAAGCACCTGATTGTTTGTTATACAGGTGCAACCTCCCCCATCCTATGACAATTAATTCAGGTGAACCGTGGCCCAAAGAAAACCGTAAGGCTATAGTTGTTTCTGTCCCAACAAAGAGCAAATGAGGGGCAAGCATTCTAGAGATAATCAAAATAACCTCTAGAGTAGTTGTGAAAGGAGAAGCAACACCAAATTCCCAGACGTTTCTGACATTTTCTAGAAGACAGGGCAGAAAAAAGACACATAGTTTGTTAGCTGGTTTTGACCTGTACAACACTTGCCTATATGCTGATCATATCAAAACTTCTCATCCCAGTGAGCAGTCCAGTTACCATACTTTCCTGTTTATGGTAAAAGTCAAGGAGAATTTTGTCAAGAAGATAAAATCAACTCATGCTTTTTTTTTCTGCTTGTCCTAGCTAGAGCTATGCAGTACAGACATGGCTGTCAGAGGATATTCAAAAAAGATACATATGTTCAATACAGTTCAAGCTGTCTTTTGGCTCACTGCTATGTATGATAATAGCAAGGTTGCTGACATTACCCTGCATTTGTAATAGAAGAAAGCTGTATCTATTGGAAGACAAATCTAGGCAAAGCAGGCTTTGAGCTACAGCTTCAGCATAGATTTCAGATAACTGTTTTGGGAAAGATTTTCCCATCCTTTCCTTTTCTTGCTTTCACAGGAAAGCAAATTCTAGCTGCTGATTCCATTCAGTTCCCAGTTCTCTGCTTCTTAAATCCCTGCTCTGTGACTACACTAAGCAAGCATGCACCCATAGCATTGATGAGAAGCTTTACAAGAGACAGAATTTTGGTTTTGTAGGTCTAGCATTTCCCAGGGCTGTTGATATGTTAATATTTGCTATGGAGGTAGCATAGAAATGGTCTACTAATGGGGCTTAGGTCCTTTAAAGACCTGTATGGGTCAATTGTATGGAATTTTGCTGATGGTCATTAAGCTGAAGAGAACCAAAAGGATCATGAGCATTGTGAGAGGTTTTTAAAAGAAACATATTTCTTTTTAAAATCACTTATAAAAATCTCTAGAGAGTTTGTCTTTATGTTGGTGTGAAACGTGCTGTGCTCTAGATCTTGTAGATGGGAGAAAGTCCCATAAAAATGCTGTCACAGAGGGAAGGAGGATCATGGACTGAGCCTAGAGACAAGGGAAAGAGATGTCACTTGTGATCTTGTGAACATGATGGAAAATAATCTCATGAGCTTTCACCAGTTCTTGAATTTCGCAGCATAAACCTGAAAGAAAGCTTTGTAAGTTCGTTGCAGAATAAGGGATCCTGGTATTATACTTTACTTCAGGCCATGCACAACATATTGAAAATCTTGACAACAGCCACAGCCAGCTCTGACACAAGTCATGTTTTTATTTCTGTTTACTTGAATATTGTCTGAATTGCAGCAGGGAATTAGAAGGTGATAGCACTTAATGCAGGACTTCAAGCTGCTCATAGACAGGGAGCAGTCTGCGGGAGATAACCCGTTGCTGCTGAGAGCTGGGCACAAGGCATGCTTCATCTTGCATTGTCAGGAATTAGAGACAGAAAAGCAAGATATTAAGTGCTCTTGGCAGAGTTTTTCTAGGAAGCACCTGTGAGAAGTGTCTATAGACAGTATCAGTAATGTCACGTTAGTACCAAAGAATGAAAGGTTTTAATACATTGCAATTTTCCAACAGCTCCGTGACTGCTGTCCTGTTTCCTCATACCTGTGGAGCTATTTGACTTGGTTCATGCTGGGGGTGCAGATGTGTGAGGACTATATAGGTTGTGAGGAAGCCAGTGTGCTCCCCCAGGACAGCTTTGCATTGGACATCACCATCCTGCATACATAGCACAGCCTCAGAGGGCTTGCCCTGCTCAGACACAATGTGCTGGATCTCACCCTGGCTTTGTTTATGGGAAATCACAGTCTCATATACCTCCCAGGAAAAGGTCCAAAGACCTCAGCAGATGTTGGCTTTATTAGCAGATGGACTTCATTGTGATGGTGATTATAATGTTCAAATTACAGTGCAGAAAAGAAGGAATGTTTACACATTGCCCTCTTGATGTACTGAGGGCTTTAATGCCTGGGTTGACTTCTCTGTCTTCACTGTCTTCAGTGAACCAGAAATACATTTCTGTGGGGTTACACAAGAGGAGAGAGTCTTCTATGTATTGCAGAATTGTCCTGGATGATGCTTATGGAGCACAGAAGTGATATTGGTGTGACTTAAGCATTCCTAGCACCATGCAGAAAGAAAGCACGTGCCGCAGACAGGGTGATGAAATGTTTGTAATGGTCAGGCCTTTTACTGTCAATAGCATAACATGTTATTGCACGCCTTTTTCTGTGCATGCCTTTCTGCGCTCCCACCGCCAGCAGGAGCCTTACTGAGAAGATTTATTGAAGGAGAGATTGCACATTAGAATGCTGTAGCCTTTCTGGAATCCACTGCTCCATGACATGAGGTATATCTCTAGATTAGATTGGTAACAAAAACAACAGAATACTATTGCATTTTAAATGCAAATCCAGTCTAGTAGTTTATGGTTTGTTGTGCCACTCAGGAAAGTTATTTATAGTGTACAACACATTTTTAATTATCCTACAAGAATTCTTCTTTTACAGGATGCAAAGAGGGGTTAATGTAAAAACTCCCTCTAAAAATTTGGTGTTCAGTGGCATACAACAATTGATTTTACTTTAATCGACCAATTAGAGTTAATGGCTAGAAGAACATATTTAAGAGGCACATACTTGTTTTGCCAAGAACCCTCTTAAAGAGCTTGTAAAGGATCCTTTCACTTGAGTAAGTGACTGGATTAATTAGATACTATCCATCAAAGGCCTAGAGCAAACAGATTTAGACCTATCGTTAGTGAGCACCTTTTGGTGCTCTGTCTGACTCATGCTACAACAGCTTTATCAGTATCACGGGGATACTCAAACTTCTTTTTCTCAAACGAAGTACAGCTAGATACTGATGAACTGAGACAAGGGATAGTTGCATATGTCTGCTCCACAGTCTCTATCCAGCTATTCTCAGCTGTCCCAAATTAAATACCTCTTCAGTCTGTTGGCAGTTTGTCCTTTTGCCTTGAATACATTTACAAAACTTGGATATTAACCCACTGCATTCCCCTGATGGGCCCTCTGGGCAGGTGGACCTCATCAAAGATAGCTAGTTTGGTGTTTCTGATGAAAGTTTCTTATCCTCTTACATTTCAGGTATCAGTTTGCATTCTTAGTTCTGAGAGTTGGCTAGAAGAACTCAGAAAAGACTCTTCCTTAGCACACATGCCTACAGAAGTAATGGACTGCATACAGTACAACACATCTTTGAAGTCAAATCTTCTGGTCCTTAAATAGAAAAGGGCAGTATGTGAGGTAAAACTGGGAACCTCAAAATCTTTCCTTCACACTTTCTATGTTTACATTGCTAGGCTTGAAAAATCCAGACAGTGGCAATGAGATAAAACTATATCACAGTGAATACACCCAGGGTAAAGAGCCACTGTGAGGGTGACATATATTATGTTGTCTGGACGAGTAATTTTTCTTGCCATTTGATTGCAGTTTTAAGAAAAAACATTGCTTCAGTGGCTACAAGAAATATAAAATATGTGTCACTAATTGAAAAGTCTGAGAAAAAACCCCAGCAAAATAAAGGAATTCTGTGGTTCATGACATTTTTTCTGATTGTTTCATTTGCAAGGAAAAAGAATAGATACTGAAGCAAATTCTGAACTAAACCATATTTTTGAGTTGCAGAATTAAGATGCTTTTGATTTCCCACAATTATTTGGGAGAGGGGCCAGAATTATTTAATAGATTCATCCCACTCAAATATTACAAATCTATGTAATTTTTAACCATTCCAAACCTGATTTTCCAACTTAAAAAAAAACCTCAGCCGGGCAGAAGTACAGCCAACTCTAATTTTAATCTGGGAAATGAACCTGACCTCTTAGAAGACAGAAGGGAGCACTTTGCTTCAGCCCTACAGATTAGCAGTTAAACTCTGTTTCTGTCCTTCTGGAAATACTCTGTTTTAACAACTGGATGAATCTCTGAAATGCAAGAAAACTAAGTTGCTTGATCCTAGCTTCCCCTAGTTTGTCCCCAGATTTGGCTGCATGATGTTCATAAAGCAATTGGTAGTATAGGGAAGTAACAACTCACCTTCCATCTTAGAGTCCTGCAGGGCAGCATGGTGTTCATTATGTTGAACTTACTGTGAGGATTTTCCATGGAAAGTATGGAATAACAAACTGGAAACAAAATAAAAAGAGAACATAAAGACTCTGGTACCAAGTTTTAGTGACTAAATTACATTGCCAAATAATAAACAAAGTAATAATAATCAGGAGCATATCCCTAATCTCCAATCTATGATATGTGCCATATTAACAGTTTCATTTTGTGAAATGCATCGTCTTTTTCTAAAAGGATCCAGGACTCATAGTCAGAAGAACATTAGTAAATGTGTCATAGTTGAAAAAGTGACTATATAAGTGGAATCTAGATGATAAATGATACTATGCCAGACGCTCATTTAGGGTACATTTGTACCTCTAAGGATATGAACAGCAATTTGTGATTTGACTGCCTTGATCATTTACACTAGAACCTGAAATTAGAATCAGCTGAAACATTTTCCAAGAGGGAAACATTCACAAAGGAATTGTATGTGAACCATACATCTGTTTTGACAGAGTTTAAAGGAACTCCTGTATGCTGTAGCCTAAGGTATAGAAAACCCAGTCTCTGCTTCTCGCAGGTCTGGTTTTCCGGATCACTTTGAGTGACGACTTTGAATCATTCAGCACTGGTCCTTAGATTCTGAGTTTCTCACAACCCAATGCCTAAAACACCAGCCACAGGGAGAAGGAAATACCCACAGGTTTTGATCTCAAAACCCAAAAATGGGCACAGTCCTGTTTCATTTCTAGAACATCTGAAATAATTTTTTTTTCAGTTGTCTGAGGTTCAAAAATAAATTCCTACACCTCAGATGTTGCAGCAAAGAAAAACAGTGATCTCCTGGTCAAGTCCTGTACAAACTGAACTAACACTCCAGACTTTGCAGTAATCAGAGTTTTCCATTCTACATTCTGCACTCTTGGGCACTCTTCTACTGCTGGATCTGACAGACTGATGTTGTTACTGCATTGAAGGGGATCTCTTAAAGCCATACATTACAGGTATCATTTCCATTTTGAAAATGGCAATTACAAGCCAAGGGTGTCGTACAGCTCTTAATACCAGTTCTGAAATTCCATGTTCTGCCCTTATTCCACTATATGAATAACCAGCTGTTATTCTACTTATACATAAATGAAATTGAATTCAGTAATACTATTACAATGCTTAGAGATAATTCTTGTATTAGGACTCATTATTATGCAAGGTGTTTGTAACAATTTCTAAGGAGGGTACTATTTGCAAGAAATTAGTATTTTGTCTATCATAGCAGATTCAGACTTCGTAAAGTATTGGTGTTGTGTTACTGCTACTTTTCCTAATTTTACAAAAAAAAAAAATGCTTTATTTGAAAAGAAGGAAAAAGACCCCCAAAAACTGTCATTACCTGCATCGGAAGTATAATTTTCTCTGTAATCGAAAAGGCTCTAGGAATACTAATTTTAAGTCTTTTCCCAATACAACTCTAAATAGCATTAAAAAAAGGCAATGTTCTCTACCACAAAAACCAACGCTTCTGTCTTCCACCAGTTCTGATGTCTTTTGGAATCAGGTGTAAAGAATTCAGATTTCTATTAATAAACAGGTCACTAAAAAGTCTGTCTGCAGCAAATGATGATTAATTCAAGTTCAGCTTTGTGTTTGTGTTCCACTGACACAATTTCCAAGCTGGCATTGTCCTTTGAGTTTTCACTACTATTATCACTTACAATTATGTTAAACTGGATATTCTGAAAGGATTATAATGAGTTGTATCCATTTGCTGCTATGATGATCTCACTTGCCTAACTGATACCTAATCACATCTCATCCAGGCTAGATTCCAGAATCAGCAGTGCAATCCTGGCTGTACTCTGAGTTTCAGGACTATATGTGCAAAAGTACAGAGCAACTGTTGTAGTGTACAAACCTAGACACACTAAGGAAGAGGACTTGTAAAGATACTCTAGCTCTGTGTAGCTCACGGTAGTCAATAAGCTCCTTGTGCAGCTATGAAACACATCTGGACCAGATTCTTACCTTTATAAAATTTTAAACCTGTTTATTATGGTTGTAAGATAACAGAACCATCCACCAACATGGAACATCTCCAGGGGAGCCCTGTGTGTGACAAACATGCCTTGGTTCTGCTTGACTCCATTTACGAAACTCCCACACGATGATTGACACAGACCTTTTTCTGAAGTGTCTGTCTGCAATGTTTTTTATGAATTCTAAAATTCTTTGGGCAAGTAGTACTGCTGAAATATTTCATTATTGGTGTTCTCCAGTGTGTGTCTTTATGCAGAAATCACCAACTTGGCTGCCTGAAAGCCACTGACAGCCTATAACTCAAGCACCCTCACCACCAGCAGAAAACAACAATACTAGTAAGCATGACTGTTAAATAGTTCCAGGTAGACTTCTGTATCTCAGCTTGGCCATAAGAATGAAAACATTACTCTGTGCCTTAAGCATGGGCGTAATCCTGGGGTACCCACCCCTCTGTCTTAAGGACAAAGTGAAATCCCTTTAAGTTTGCAGTAAACAGGAAGAAGAGAAGTAAAACTGTGCCTCAAGGGAGATGGACACAGCAGATCTGGTTTAGATCTTGGTAGGGATCCACAACGTCCAAAGCCTTCGGTCTAACCTGTGCCCTAAATGTGACATTGCTCTGGGATTACCCACTTTACACAACTGACTGCCAAAGCATAAAGTTAAGAAACATGCCGAAGATCAAAACAAAGAATTTGTAGTAGAGCAGCTGTTTCAGCTTTGCTTCCCAGACAGTGGTTTCCCCAGAGAGGTGTACTTCTCATATTCTGAGATGATCATCAGGTGACCAGTTGAAAGTCACCACTTACATATTTTTTTTCTCATTCTTAATGAAGTTCAAGGTGGTTGGCTTATTCTGTCACAGATTTATAGAGAGGAATAAGTCTGACAGAGGGTTCAGAGTGAAATGAGAGGGTCTTACACTGCTCAAAGATCACAAGTATAAACATAAAGTGAGTCCACTAAAGTCAGGGTGAATCCTCCCCAGTTTTACATCATTGTATCCAAAGTCAGACTGTCACTGAGATAAGTAATTTTATAGTGGAGGACAGAGCAAAAGTGTTGGGAGGTTTCACAGTCAGAGGCCATTTGTGCTATGACTAGGGGTTACTCAGCAAATCATTTGAAACCCATCCTGATAATTAGTGGATGTGTTCGTTGTTATCTTCTGTCCCTTGGCAGAAATGCAGAATGGAGTTTCAACATAATGCAGATGTATGGTGTGCCTGGTCTGGGAAAGAAGAATTTCACAGCATAGTACTTCTGTCTCTGCCAAGCACTCAGGTCTTCATTATGCCCATTTCCTTTGCATTGCAAGGATTTAACATAGCAAAAGGTTACCACAGATGGGGAGTGATAGGGTGATGGAGATCAACAGGGCTGTGATTTAGCAAGAGAAAGGAGGAAAAGAGAAGCATAAAAAGAATCTTAAGGAAAACCTCTGCTGGGGCTGTTGGATATAAAAGCTGTGGGGTGCCTGTGAAGCTAATGATTTATTGAAAGTAAAAGCTCTGTGGTGGCTGACATGTGATGTAAATAATATGTTCAAAGGAGTCTCAAAAGGGTAGAGCTGCCTTTAGTAATACATTATGTATTATCGGCTGCCCCATTGTACCTTCTGGCACAGCGGGGCGCTGGGTGTGGTGCAGCTGAGCGTCAGTCCTTGCTAGTTCATTGCCAGGTCATCTCTGGGGAGGAACTGTTCCCTGTTTACAGGAAATGCAGGACAAGGGCCGGAGGGCCAAGCTAAGCACAAGCTGAGGCCACCACAGCTCACTGCCTCTCCCTCATGCCTGGGAGAGCAGGAAGGGGGTATGCCACTTGTCCGAGGCCCAAGGACACTGTGTTTTGTTTTCAGGCATGTCCAGCTTTTACTGTTGCTTTGTTTCACCTAGTATTTTAAAGCCACAGGACTGGGGAGAGGAATGATGCTCACAGACAACAGTGCACCCCAGGGTACATCACTGAACCTGAAGTGTGGATTGGCTACACAGGTGCCTCAAAGCAAAAGCCTCAAAGCCATTCATCCTAGCACGTCTGGGACGTGGCTAGTGAAACCTAACTCTCAGGCTTTCTCTTATCCCTTCTCTACTGATACTGCCCTTGGCTGGGCCAGAGGACATTGCCTAAGATGGAGCCCAAACATCTTTGTGCTGCTCACTTCCTGCATTCCCTTCCAAAACTAGACCCGCACCAGCACTGTTCTGTGAGCATCTCCAGGAGCAGTGGTTGAAGCTGGGAGAGTTTTGTCCCTAAAGTTGTCTGGAAAACAGCAAAAGCCTTATACACCTGACCAAAAATCCTCTTCCCCTCTCCTGTATTCTGCACCACAACAATGCACGAAAGAGCAAAATTCAAATTGAAGTGCTTGTGGAATTCAAAAGAGCACCTTTCGGGCCTTGGCAGGCAAACAGCTTATGCCTCAGAGTGTGAAATGTGATTATCCCTGTGAAACCTTGCCTTGACAGGCTGTGTATGTTATTAGCAGACATCACATCTTTCTTGCCCTTTTCAGACTTCAGATACAATATTTGCCTTGATGATCTGCCATAGGGAACTGACTGGCTAAACACATGCTGCACTAACAGGCATTTCCTTTTAATGGCTTTAAATGCATTTGGACTTTAATTTCCTTTAGTAATGAGCCTTCCTTTTGCAGAATGAATTAAAACAATCATTTACAAATGGATACAGGGAAATAAATAATCAGTTTTAATAAAACAAGGTACTTCAGCATCCCATTGCATCTCCCAAATTACTATCACTGCATTGAATTCATATGATTTTAACTTTTTGCAATAAGAATGTCACTATCTGAGAGTTTGAACTAGTAACTACTGGGCTTGGGACTTGAGATAGGGATAGGGATACTGCATGCAGAAAAAGGCTGGATTCAATCCTCTTGGCCCAACAATGGAGGGTTGGGGTCTTTGAAGGTGTTGATTATTTTTCCTTCCCACTTGATAGTGTGAATTTTGTATATGTGGGTTTTGCGTAACCCAGCTATGTCAAGGTGAGATTCTGGTCTTACATCCAATACATTATAATTAGTTATGAGCTAAGATTCCTGTGACAGAGGAGTTAAAATGGGCACAGGGTGGGGTCTGTGGATGGGAAGGTTATGGCAGCAATTTAGTAGTTATTTGTAAATTTAGCAGATGTGATCTGAGTTGATGTGTCAAGCTCATCACCACTCAGCTGCCTTCAGGGAAGATACACTTGTAGAGGATATACTCTACAGAGAAAGAATAACTGTTTGTACCTTCTGAGGTAGTTCTTATAAGCTTGCTGTGCTGACTCAGGTCAAATAATTGCCAATGCAATCAGCAATACACACAGAAAAACATTTAGGGTCATAACTGTCATTCATTTCAGAGCTTTGGTGGATCTAGGTCTAAATGAACTCAACACCACAGCTGTCCTCTTTTTAGCAAATACTTGAAAGGATTGTCTTTTAGCAGTCCAGAAACATGGTTTCACTAATGAATGGATGAAATATCCTAGACATAAGACATTCTGTTACCCCATAACAGGCAGAGCAGAAGTCAGTGCTTACCTCAGAAACACAGGCACTTCACTTTCTTCCTACTGCCACTGTGTGTAAACATTGAATATGGTGAGCCCTGTGTTGATAATTACTGACCTTTAATATACTGGTTCCACTGTGGGAATGGGACCAAAGATGTGATTTCTAGCCTCTTCTACTGCTTTCTTTGTGTTGTGGTGAAATTTTTGGCCAAATACTGCTATGATCTTTACTTGCAGCTGCTTTTGAAACAATAAGAATTTTTCAGAAAATATATCAGGGACTCTTTAACCTTCAAGTATATTGGTGGTAATTACTTTGCATCATCCAATTTGCAGTTTGAAACATATGCAAAAAAAAAAAAAAAAGCTTATTCTCTCTTTCTCTGTCCTGACACTGACTGGGGAGATAGAGTGAAAGACCACAGGGAGGCAGCAAGGAGGTAATCCAGGTAGTCTGCGTGTCTGAATGCTGAACCTGTTAACTGAATGATGTCACGATGGTTGAAACATCACACCCTGGACAGTTTTTGGAACTCATTAAGCAAGGTATCCTTTGCTGACCTCTTGAGTTTTATTAGCTGGGATCGTCCTTTATGCAGGGTATGCCTTATGGAGACAAATTATTAGTTAATTTCAAATATAAACACAGCAGAGGTTCCCTAAGTGCTGCACTTGTTCATACCATTCTTTAGACTGAAATACATTGACACTTACTTCCAAAAGAAATCAAATTAGTCCAGGGAAATGAATTCAGGTTAGCTGGTGATGGTGATTAATGATAAGCCACCCAGTCTCCCTCTCCAGAAACTGCATTTTGTAATATGGAAATCCAATTATAGAAGTCCCCTGTCCTGGGACAGACAGATGAGAATGATGGAGGTGCTCAAGAGCTGTGATGGGATAATCTGTGACGGGAGCTGTGATGTCCTCACTGGCCATATCACACTTGTTTTGATATGAGATGAGTACATATGCTGAGCTGCTCCCTCCCATATGATTAACATAGAGGGAATTTCCCCCTCTACTCTGTCCTCCTGAGACTCCAGCTGGAGTACAGCATACAGATCTGGAGTTTTCAGCAAAAGAAAGACATGGACCTGTTAAAGTGGGTCCAGAGGAGGGGGAAAAAAATGCTCAGAGGGCTGGAGCACCTCTGCTATGGAGGCAGACTGGGAGAGCTGGGGTTGTTCAGCTGCGAGAAGATTTTGAGGAGATCTCATTGTGGCCTTCCAATACTTAAACGGGGCTTTTAAAAAAGAGTGAGGGCAGATAGTGATAGGACAAGGGGGAATGGTTAATGATTTTAAACTAAAAGAAGGGAGATTTAGATTAGACATTAGGAAGAAATTACCTAGAGAGTGGTAGGTTACCTGGGAAAGCTGTGAATGTCCCATCCTTGGAAGTGCTCCAGGCCAGGTTGGATGAGGCCCTGGGCAATCTGGTCTCGTGGAAGATGTCCCTGCCTGTGACAGGGGGATGGAATGAGATGATCTTTAAGGTTCCTTCCAATCCAAACCGTTCTATGATTCTGTGATCACTGTGCCACTAAAACTGCATGACATCTGAACCCTGCACTTCTTACTGCTTCAAGGAGATGCTGTATTGCTCTTGACTGACCAACAAATTTCTAGCACACTTCCACTGTCAGCTGCAGAATCGGTTGCAAGGTAGAAATATGCTGTAACTCTGTCCCAACACACATGATGATACCTTTTAGGCACCAGCATTTGAAGGGACATTGCCAGCATATTTCAACAGCCTAACCAGCTGCACTTCAAATGTGTAAGGAGCCACTTGGTGGAAAGGATGAGTACTTCACAGGTATCATAAAGCATAGCTTTATAGCAGTGGTAGCCTGCAGGAAAGAGGACTCCCCTTCTCACCTCATGATTGCTGCTGGGGCACAGTCCATGAAGCAGAAGGCAAGTGAGATTTATGAGCATTTCTTTAGGATGAGTGACTTAATTCACTGAAAGCAAACTGCAAGCAATCTGATCATTACGGGTACAGAGGACTTATATCACCCCAGTGGAAGTCACAGGGCTTAAGTTTCACCATCTCAGATTTGTTTGTTTGTTGTTTTGTTTTGTTTTGTTTGTCTGTTTTTTTCATGTAGTTGGTGACTCTAAAGAAGGAAACAAGATATCACTTGGGAGCGTGGCCAAGAGATGAACATACAGCCAAGTACATTTGTATTGTTTTGCAAACAAGAATACATGGTCTTCATAGGCCTTTATTATAGTAACCTTTGCTGGGTACTTTTGCCGCTGTTAAATCACCCACTTAAATCCTTATATCTCACTAATGCTGACTGAATAACTTCTGAAAATCTTAAAAAATTGATGTGATCATTACTGAGGAATGTGTTAGAATTTGCAAGGTAATTTGAAGGGCAGATGTGAAATTAAACAAAGGGTATGTATCTCTCTTAGAATTGCACATTCAAGCAAGAGAAAATACAGAATTTGTCAATTTGTGAATCATGTTCTATGACCTCTCACACCTATTGTGTATCTCAACAGTACTCTCTCATGCACGCACCATCTGTGCTCAAACTTCCCAGCCTGTGTTCTGCAGGCTTCACAGGTAGTAGAGACTTGTGTCTGGACTTTATTTACAAAGTGCTAATACAATGATTAGTTCAGTTTCCCTCTCCGTGATGGCTTTACCTTCCCCTCAGTCACTGAGGTCACTTGAGGTCAAACGTAAGCATACTACAGGGGCAGGATAATCAGAGTCTGTGGACTCCAGACCACTTTTTTGGATGTAGCAATACATGTGCAGAGCCAAAAGTACACAAATAACTAGTAGGGTGCATCCATACAGCTTCTCTCTACTCTGTACCTATCAGCAGCTCTGCTAATTATGATGTAACTGGTGCTAACTAAAAAGACTTTTGCTGCACCACATCCTCCTGCATTTATTCAGTCAATTATATGTCAGACTGTCCCAGAAGGCCCATTGCTCCCTCTGTTGTGATGGCTCATTTTTGGAATGATGATGGACAATTGCTGAAGGAGCAGCAGATAATGTGCCCGCAATCTGTTCTCATCCAGCCAAATCATTGCTACAAGGAAGAGAATTAATTGGGGATTACCATGTCTATTGAGGTACTGCAGACTCTCGGACTATTTCTTCCCTTATTCTTCACACCCACACTTTTATTTGCATCTTCCATTGCATTAAAGTTTATTGCTTCCCGTAAGCTCAGTTAGCAGTATTTTTAATGAGCTAAAGAAAAGTATCACTTAGTCATTCCTGGGCACAATTCAAGCCTTCAGAAGCTAGGAGTACCAGGAGATCACAGGAGCATAGACATAGAAGATGGACGATGACGTGTGAGTTCATTGGATTAAGTGCATGCGGGGTATCAGGAAAGGTGCACTGCCCAGGAGCTTCTATGACAATGCAGAGCAGTCTCAGAAGTAAAGACCTGAGTGCTACTAGGGTGGTCAGAGAAGAGGAGAATGGAGATGGTGGCACAAATATGCCTGTGCCTATCCTGTGTCCAAATGGTATCCATAACATTTTGAGACTTCTCTTTAAACTCAAGTTGATGCCACTGGGATGCAGGTCTACTGCAAACAAAGCCCATGCACTAGTTTAGCAATATTGCAAGTTCTGCTACTGTAAGAACCTTTAATAATGCCATTCATAATGATTACAAGACTAATATATTGAGGCATTCTTCCCAAATTATAATGTGTTCTTATATTAATGTAGTCATTGATCAGAGAGAGAGAAAAGGAAGGAATATCTTAATTTCATGTCTTCTGGGACAAACAATTACAAGCTGTAGAAGACCTGCGTGAGTAAGGACTGTGACTGGCTAAATTATTAATAAGTTTCCTGAGCTGTTCCTGTATTTTCCTTGCTCTTGTGCTGAGGTCCCTTTGCTATTGAAGCTGGACAGGTTTTCAAAAGTGTGGTGATGCCACCCACACTAAAAAACTGCAGATACTAATAATAAGCCAGAATAGGCAAGTTACTGCTTGGCCCTTTTTTACAGCCATGATAAGTGCACTTGGTGGCCTGTGAGAACTCCTGGACTCCGCACATGAGGGAAAAGCTGGAGGCATAACAGAAAGGCTGGCAGCCACACTTGTGTGGGAGACACGTAGCCCTGTTTGCAACTTAGAAGTAAATGCAGATATGTAGAGAGTTTCCTTTCTGAAAGAAAATAAGAATCTGCTCAGTGACCTTGGGAGTCTCATCATTGTCCTCTCACGTACATTAGCCCATCTTTGCCCAGCCTTCTGTTACTCAAGCATTGGCTTTGAAGCCTTGGGTTGGTTCACATCTGGGATCTCCAAGTGGAATATTAAAGAAAAATAAAAAGATGAAGCAGAGGAAGGAAGTATTCCTTCTTCTCCTTCCTGTGAAAGGAAGTTAATATTTCAGAGGAAATGAGAAGTATAGAAATAGAGTAAACTGAGTAATCCAGGCCCACATTACAGACAAACCTGGCTGGCCAACATGTATACTGGAAAACATGGAGATGTCAGATTTTGTTTCTCAAGACAAAAGACTCACCCTGTTGGCTGAACACTGGAACCTTGCCCTGGAAATGTACAAGGCTTGGGGCCACTGTAGTGTATAAGCTGTATATAAACTCCCAGAATGACACTGTGGTCAAAAATCCAAATCTGATGCTTGAATGTGAAAACTCAGTAAAGTCAGGTAGGAATAAATGGGTGGTACAGCTGATATATATGGCTTGATATACATCTTTTGCCAGTGCTGGAATAATGAGTTATGTGTTGCAATACCAAGAACAGTATCAAAACTGGATGGCAGCAATAGCTGATGCTAAAATGGTTGGTAAATTGAATAATGCTAATGGATAATTGGATGAAGTTCAGAGATTTTAGAATTATTAAATCATAGGTGGCATTACATAGTAAGTCACTAAAATCTTCACCTATTTCATATGAAAGTCAAAATGAAGGGATAACTTGAATACAGCTTGTGAGTACACAGTAACAAAATCTGGAAGACTGCCACCAGGTTTAATAAGATCCAGTAACTGGAATTTGGAGCTAGGCATATACATATCAGCTTTAGTCATGCTTTGTGGAGCTTTTGAGTTCACTGGCAATTTTAATTGAAAATAAATATTTTTTTTTAAATAAAATGCTGTGAAGCCATAGGCCTGTATTGCACTGGCCTGTGTTTCACACCAGGTCCAGTATTCTTACTGCACAGCTTTCTCTGGGTTTCTGGAGCTGAATTCATATTCCCTTGAAACAACCCGAGGATTCTGGAACCTGAGTATCTTGTATTTTAATTGATGGCATTGGTATTATCATTATACGTTTCTCATCCTTTTGTTATTTTCCCAGAAAACCCGTTGTCACAATATCTAACTTCCATTTAAAAATCTTAGCTTGATTTTACTGTATATATTTTGAGGGGTTGACTAGGGAGGAGCAAAGCAGTTCTGGTTGCAACTAAGTATGAAGTTTTCCCTCCAAATTGGGCCAGAACATTGACCTTTTGGGGAAGCTTGAACAAGTTCAGTTTACTTCCCATTGCTCCTTTCAGCATCTTCTGCTTGCCTAAAGGGTTGCCTTTGAACCTAGCAGCCAAAAAAAGTCTCCTTGATAAATCTTGCTTTCCAAGCCCTGCAGTTCTGCAGGGATTCTGTACATCTGAGCAACAGTGAGTCTGGGAATAACACCATTGAGCTAGTCTGTTCTGTTTTCCTGCAGTGCCTACACTGAGCCCTACAAGGTGTGCCCAGTCTCTGTGACACCAATGGAAGTTGTCACATCGGATGAGGAACAAAAGAGTTCAGAAGATGATGAGAGCAGCCTTGGTGATCCCAGTCTCACCAACAAGGTAAAAAAAAAAACCCTAAAAATGGTTAATGCATGAAACCTGGAGAGGGAAAAGCAGTTTGCAGAAGAACCTGGATTCTCAGCTCTCTCTGCTTTCTGTCTGGTGCTCATTTAGAAATGGCAGAGCCATCAGTCCTTTACTCCCCCACTGCACTAGGAATAATTTACCTCTACAGCACATGGCAAACGCAAAGAATGTAGCCTGAAGATGGACAGTGAAGGCAACATAAACAGCAAGAAAGGCCTGGCTTGAATGTCAGGAAAAATGTCTCACTCCAAAGCATTTAGTTGCAATCTTGAGAATTTAAAATTACATTGAGTCAAAAAAGACAGATGAAGAAGACCTGCACTGCACACAAACAGGGAACAGTAAGCAGTCTCAAAGGTCTCAAAACGAGCAGGGCAGCTACTGACTCAAGAGCAGCAGTACATAAGAATGTCTTTGCTGCTCCTTAAATATTTCCACTGTGTGGGTTTGGTTTCCAGACTCCAGTAATCATTCTGTTTTGCAAACCTTTAACATATTAAAATATGCGCTTGTGCACACACACAAAACTGAAATGTGCTGGAGTTGGGAATTACAGATCTGTGTGCCTTGAGGAAGGACCTCATTCAGACACCTTTCAAGGGACAGCTCTTGATTTATATGATTATGCAGATCCTCCAGGACAGCTGCAATCTAGCTCTTCAAGGATGGGATATGGAAGACAGATGCTTTTCCTTCTCTCTCACTGATTCAGAGCTAACCTGAAAAAGTGAATTGTTCTTGTCATGCCTCCGTTTACTTACCATTGGCACTACTGTGAACTGCTACATAGTGCATAATAATTACAAAATAAGCATTATGAAGTCACTCAGAGACTGAAGCTTATAAAACTGCTATGAGCTCTGATTGTGACAGTAGCACTCTTGTCTGAGTACCATCAAGCTACAATACATCTACACTGAGCCATCTCTGAACTATAACACACACAGAGTAAAATGCATGAGGAGATGCAATTTGTCCGTGTTAGCGTGGCAAGTTATTGGCACACCCAGTGATGGAGCTTCTGCTTCCATGTTTTCACTAGCTGCCCTGCTTTGAAATGCAGAGGGTACTCCAAAAGAGTACTCCAGAGAAGTGACTTGCACAATACTAATGCTTCTGGTTTAGAAAATTGTTCTGTGATCTACTTGTGCTGCTCTTAGGTCAAACAACTCCATTCTAGCCTCATGGAGACAGCTTTTCCCCCAGCCCCACAATTTTTTAAAGCTGGATCAATTTGGTTCAGTTTTTTTAAGGAGACCAGTCTGGTTCTGATCAAGGTCATGCAAACAGCTGGGTCAGCACAACTGAGAGCTGGCACTACGCTCAAAGGGAAGTGACTGGCACTGTCACCAAAGTGCAATCAATCTTTATGATTAATATGTCTTAGCCAAAATTCAGGGACCTCAGTGCCATATGGCATGTTTAAAGCAAGTCTGAGAGTGTCTCTATACTATGTCTGCCTTGTGTTATTTAATTGCTTAACCAGGAAATGAATTCTGAGATACACAACAGTATCTGTAGACAGATTTCTGGGAGCAGGGGATAGAGTGGGTGCAGGTCCCTCAACTATTCACTTTCTGAAATAAAGTCCAAGTGATTATTATAAGACTGCAAAGCTGCCACCATTTTACAAATCTTTACTCGCTGCAGTCAGTCACGTGCCTAGTCCTGTGGTATAGCTCTATCCCAGTTCCCTCTTCAGAAGCTGCCCTCCGGGCAGCAGTCCCTCCAAGACTTTGCTTAGCAGCAAGCAACGTCAACAAAGCAAGCAGCAAGCAACTTTGCAAGCAACGTCACAAAGACTTGATACTGCACTCATTTCCCCTGAGTCCACTTTAGGTCACTGAGGGCAGCATTTCTCTGCAACTAGTAGACCACTGTTTTAGCTCCCTATTTCATTACTGCTGAAAAAGTCAAACTTTTGCCGGTACATTCCTTTCAGTACATATTTCTATGCTTTGGCCGTCTCTTAGCATAAGGATGAGTAATGAAATAGGAGCAAAATACTATTAGCCACCTGCACCTCAGACCCATACAGTTGGCTTCTTTCACAGTGAACTGTGTCTTCCAAGATGCCTCCTAGTTAAAGAGATGCCTCTGAAATGTCAAACAATGTTTTCTGGTGAAGTACTGAACTAATTCTGGAGATATTTATGGCCATTTAGTTTAGACACTTTGTTTAGCACGCAATAAAGTGCGTACTGAACAAAGTGTCTAAACTTTGCCCCATTTGCTTCCACAGGTCTCACTGACAGCAGTCAGACCAGTTTGGAATATGACCGTTTTGATGAAGAACTCCCTTTTCCAAATGGTATATCCTCAACAGCCTGTTGAAGCTAGCCTGTCCAAAGTTAAGCACTTTCTGCTTCTTTGGCAAATTTTGGACCTGTAAAAATCCACAAAAAATTTCACTCCTCCTTCAATAACAAGGCATTTTTCAAAACTGCCATCTGTATTAGCAGCTATTATATTGTACTATATTATTAGTATTTGAATTGGGGAAATGACCTGTCATGGAAAGTCCAGGATGCCAGATGCTGAACAACAAGGAATTTGTGTCTCATCACTATTTTTGCTGTAGAAATATGTTGGTTCAAAGTGCTCTCTAACACTGCTTTACTTTGTAGAGTGAGAAATTTCTTAATTGTTTCTGGCTTCTGTTGACAGAAAGAAGGCCAGTCCAGAGCTTACCTCATTGCCCAGGAGCTAATGTCTTCAGAAAAAGTGTGAGTTTGTTTTTACAACCTACCCATTGCTGTTCTAAAATTGGAGCTATGCAGTCCACCCTTCAGTATTCATTTGATGGCAGTTAATAAAAGTTTGTCTCTTTCTCCAGATATGTGGAAATGCTCCAGTTGTTACGTATGGTAAGTAAATAATTTTAATCACTGAAACCTAGATACCTTTTTATTTAGCTGCTGTTTAAAAGACATAAAAGCACTGAAGGGATTTAAATGAATTTGAGGAGGAATGGCTTACTGTGAACCGTTCAAATCTATTATTTGTCATCTAGAGGGAAAAGTGTTGGCCAACAGCTGGGGCTTGCTGAGGCTGAGACTGGTGTAAAATGCAGAATAAGCCTGGTGCAGAGAAGGAGATGGTGATAAACAGGGCTGAACACTCTGCCTTCAGTGTGAGACAGATGGAAATAGAGCTATGAAGTACAGGGATTTGGTTTCAATGGACTCACTCTGCTTCTGTTTAAGCTTCTTGTTTTCTGATAATGCAGATTGGTAATAGCCAATGGTAGTGTGCTCTGGGTATCCACACTATGTCACAGTGTTTTGGTTTAAGACAACTTAAGAGGTGGATACTCTAAAATGAATTGTCTCCCCGTTGCTTTAACAAATTCCTTTCCACCAATAAAGGGAAAGGAACGGGAGTAGATATAAGTGAAAAAATAACAGTCTGTAAAAAAAGAAACAGCAACAGGCAAAATATAACAGTAATACTCACTAGTTACAAAGTTGCTGAGCTCTCATGGGCTCCCGGGAACAAAGACAAACTCCAAAGAGCAGAGTAACCCCTCTCCCAAGATGGCGCCCTGCGCAGCCCACAGCGGTCCCAGACAAAGGGAAAATGGCAGACAAGGCCTCCCCCAAGATGGCACCCTCCGAACACAACTGCATGTGGGGAGACAAAGATGGCAGCAGCCCTCACCCCCTCATCTCTCCAGCAGCAGCAGCTCCACTGACAGAGGTGGCCGGCACCCTCTGGCATCTGGAACTTGGGAACTGAAGAACTCGGTGAATTTGCAGTGCCAGCCTCTCTGCCTGTTCCTTAGGCTGGTGGCATCCAACCACCATCAGTGCTGCAGCCTCCAAGCCACTGGTGCTGGTGCTGTGCCGCTCTCTTGGGTCCCTGTTCCAATGGGGGCTAGGGAGAAAATGGACTCTCAAGCACACGAAGAACAGTGGCCTGACCCCAACCAGTGCCGGCCTTGAGCTGCAGGCAGGTGTTGCAAAATTCGCTCTGAAAGCTTTTGATTTTGAAATGCATCCTCTCAGGTTGCTACTGTGGCCACCCAGAAGCAACTCCCTCCTAAGGCTGGAGAGAAACATAAATAAACCAAAGCATAGCTTCTGCCTGCACTGCCTCAGCTATCTTGCCCTGCGAGGACAAAAGGGAAAAGAGCAAGAGCCAAGAGACAAGAGAGCTCTGCTTGGGCCACCTTAACTTGAAAAAGACGGGTACCCTCTCATTCTGTTTCTGGCTGTGCCATGGGATCTTAATGAGACAGCAACAATTTTGGTCTCAGATAAGTATGAAGTACCAAAACATTTTAGGTTACCCAGGACACACAGGTAGTCACCATGGGGAAAATACAGATCCTGGTGTCAGAAACGTGTGAGAGAATACCCAGAAATTATCACTTCTAGTGCCTGATAGAGAATTCTTGCATAGCATAAACCAACTGGTGGCTTTGTCGTGGAATACTCTGTGTCCCTTTAACAGATCTGCCTCTGCTTCTCTGGAGACTGGTACTCAGCTTAGATGGCCTTGCTGTCAGTATCTTTCTTGGCTGTTCGGTGAAAGGTAGTAAGGAATAATAGCCACCACACAAAGCATACCCACTGCTGCTTGGAAAGTCATTTCCTGAGAGGGCAAAAAGTAGCCCCAGGTTATCCTTGGAGGACATCTCAAACAGTGGAACAGGAACTCTGATGGGGACAAAAGTAATGAGGTCAGAACTCAAAGGATACTGCATGTGATGATGTCACTGAATTGGGAGGAGCTGTCGATTCCCTTAAGGGCAGAAAGGCCTTGCAGAGAGACCTCAACAAATTAGAGAGATGGGTCATCATCAACCATATGAAGTTGAACAAGGACAAGTGCCAGATTCTGTGCCTGGGACAGGGCAACCTTGGCTGTATATATAGACTGGGGAACAAGAGGCTGGAGACCAGCGCTGTGGAAAGGGACCTGGACATCATGCTCAATGGTCAGTTGGATCTGTGTTAGCTGTGCCCTGGCAGTCAGGAGGGCCAGCTGTGTCTTGGGGGCTCTGCGCTGGTATGGTCTCACCTCGTGTCCTGGGGGCAGTTTTGGGCACCACAGTATAAAAAGGACATTAAGCTATTAGAGAGTGTCCAAAGGAGGCCATGAGGACGGGGAGATGTTTGGAGGGGAAGCTTTATGAGGAGTAGCTGAGGAGACTTGGTTTGTTCAGCCTGAGGAAGGAGAGACTGAAGTCAGACCACATTGAGATCTTCAACATTCTCTTGAGGGGCAGCAGAGGGGCAGGTCCAATCTCTTCACTCTCATGACTCGAGAATGGCTGGAGCAGAATCAGCAGCAGATTAGGTAGGGTATTAAGAAAAGGGTTTTCACTCAAAACGTGGTTGAGTACTGAAACAGGCTCCCCAGGGAAGTGGTCACAGCATCAAGCCTGTCTGAGTCCAAAAAGCATTTGGACAATGCTCTCGGACACAGTGTGGAATTCTCGGAGTGTCCTGTGAAGGGCCAGGAGTTGGACTTGACAATCCTAACCGGTCCCTTGCGACTCAGCATATTCTATGATTCTATGATATTGCTGCCTGCTCATTTGTGCCTCTCAAGCAATCTACCAAAGCAGTAGAACCAGAAACCTTAAGGGACTTAGATGCTTAGCTAATTAATTTGCCAATACTTTGATAAATTGGTGATAACCTGCCTAGCCATTTTCCTCTTCTGTCCTGGCTTTCCTCTGATTTCTGTACCACCAAACACATTATTTGACACCAGTGAGACGTAGCTGTAGTTATCCACTGTTCCCTGGGGAAGCCAGGGGGCTTTCTTCATCTGTGGGATACAGGGCTTCTGACCATTGAGAACACTCAATGGAACTCCTTACTGAAATTAAGATTTCCAAAAGTACCACCAAGAAAAAGAAAAGGAAAAGGCTCTGCCAGGTTCAGAGAAGAGAAATATCTATACAGGAAATTGCCTTGCACAGAAAGTATTAGCCATTCTGCACCTTCATTAAAATATTCTTCATCTATTTAATTTTCCATTTCCAAATACATTTATGCTTTGGTACATTATAGACAGCATGTAAAAGTAGACCTGAAGTACAGCGCTTATACAATGGAGGGAGAGCATTTAGTGGAGATGTCTAGGAGAGGCCTCTCATTTGCATTATATTCTAGCATTTTCCGTACACCTCTAGGAGATAGAAGTGGCTTACTAGTTCCAGAAAACTGTTCAGTATATAGATCCATATCTTGAAAGTATAAACGGCTGCACACTCTCATGGCTGCTAAAGCACCATGTTACTGGTCAGGCTGCCTTGCCTGTGCTGTTACTGGGTCAGGAAAGAAATGCTTCAGGACTTTCCCCATCCCTTCCCTTTTCTGCTTCCTCTGATAATTCCCTGTGTAGTGAAATTTGTTTCCTTGCCCGCCCATCCCACTCAAGTAAAGAGATCTTATGAATATTTTGCATATTCTCATTATTTCTATAGTTGTGGATGTAATTAAGGAAAAAGAAAGAGAAAAAAAAGAGAAGTTAATATGTCAAATGAAAGTAAGAAATGGGCCTAAAGTAAAACCTTTGAATGAATACATTGGTGGGCAAAGTTAAGCCACTTACAGGTTGTGAAATGTCAGAACCTGTAACCATGCACTGTGACATTCCCTGTCCCATTCCCTGGTTAGAAAGTTTAATAAAATCTCATCAATTTTTCAATTGGAAGGAGCTATCAGACAGATGAGCAATCACCAACCGTATGAAGTTTAAGAAGGGCAAAATCACAGTTTTGATTATTTCTTTATACAATGGAAAAGTTCTTATGTGTCTTGCCCCGTACACTCCTTTAGGGGTTACAGGAGGCTTTTCTTCAGCAGACCCAACAAGCAAGTTTCACAGACAAGATTGAATTGTTGTATGAGTTGGCTTTCTAACTACTGAGGATGTATGAATGGAACCTGGGTCAGAGAATGAGGGAGAAGAAACAGGCAGCCTGCTTTCACATTTCTCTGCTAGTTCAGGCACTCATTGGTTTAGAAGAAGTCAAAAATCTTTATGGGAACAGGCTCAGAGGGTATGTTTCTGTGTTTCATTGATTGCCTGTCACCCTGGCATACCCCATCTCTACTGCTATAGGCTGATGTCTGTATGATACCTACCTACTCCAGTGGCATTCAGAAATAATCTGTAAGTTTCTCCATTGCAAACACGTTCACTGTCACTTTTTCCATCCCAACTGATGTTGGATCTTTATGTTTGCCTGTTACCCAGTGTATTGTTCAGAATAACTAGAGAAACTCTTACCAATTTTACTACATATAAGTCCCTTAGAATGTAGGGGTAATATTGCCTAACCAAGGCAACATTTCCAATACTCCCATAACACTAAAAGGTACAATAATCTAATTGCTCCTTTTTCCATATTTGAATAGTTTTAGGAATAGTCACCTCAGCAAAAAATCATGCTGTGCTGTGCACTTGCTGTTGACACAAATTCCAATGGCAGATTTCAGAAGCAACCACAAGTGACCACAGTCACCAAATTGCTCTCAATGTACAACACACTTTGCATGGCCAGTTAGGACCAAAGGCTTCCTTGACAATATTCCTCAACCCAGGCATACATTATTGCCCATCACCAACTTTCTCAAGAAAACAGTTTCTAAATGCTTATCATCAAGTCTCAAGTTTCATCTTCTCATGCAAACCCACGTATTGGTAATAAAGGCAATGAACTAAACCACACCTTAGCTGCTTTCAGAAAGGAAAAAAAGGCTTTTCTTAAGCCTGCAGCAAGAGCAATTTCCCATCTCATTTCCAGGCTCGGCTAGTGCTGCTGTTCATTCAGCATAACAGAATCTGTTTGGCCTTTCAGTAGAGACTTTAATAAACTGATTGATTGCCAAAATGATGACATTTACATACACCCACTCTGCTATTGAACTGAAAGACTGGAAACATTGTGGTAGCTCACAAACTTAGTATCAGTTGGTGTGGTAGTAGTGATAATAATCTAAAAGGTTAGCTGTTACTTGCCCTACCCAAAGGTAATGCAGTTCTCCGCAGCAGTGAGTTAAGAACTCATTCTGGTCTGAGCAGATTGAATTGGCAAGGCCTTTTATTCCAAGTTCATGACCTCTTGGTACCCACAGTTTTTCCAAAGTTGATTAGTCTTTGAAGTTTCTTCAGGATCATTTAATGTTCAAGCTTTGCCATTTTGTCTCCTATTATGCTTCCCCAGCAATGCAGGCTGCACTTGACATCCTTTCCTTAGTACTTGCTCCTGAACAAAATGCCGCAGGTGGCTTTCTCAGTTTAAAATTTCACACATCACCAAGATGGTTTATGTGCTTCCCCTCAGATGGTCTGTTTCAAATGGCTTTACAAGATGTACACAAATCAAACCTAGTGTGATTCACACTGCTTCAGGATCCCAGTCTGTATGGGACCAAGCATTTGCTTGATGGTGTATCATGGTCACGTTTATTTTGCCTTTCATTTTTGATAGTGGACCATGTTCATGTTTATTTTGCCTTTGGCTTTTGAACATAAAATCATTGTGTGTTCATAAACCCCTCTGAAGCAGTTATTACTTCCCTCCAAGATATTTACTGAATTAAGGACAGCTCTGCACTGAAAAGACATCAGCCCCAATATGTCCTTTTTAAAAGAAAATTGATCCTATTTCCTGGTTTGCATTTTCCACATAACAGTGGACGACAATTGTTAGAAACAAAGAGATCCGGTTTATGCTTCCTAAGCATTTGGAGATGTAGATATGAATATGATAAGAACAGATATGTGCTGGTTCTCCAGCCTTCAGAGCAGTTTGGAATTTAACCCTGCACTAGACATCTCAATGTTCGTGGCTGCAAAATAAATCTTAGGAAATAAAAAGAACAAAATAATCTTAGTGCTCCAGCCTCTCACTTGAGATTAAACCTCATTGATTAAACTCTGCTTTCTGAATTCTTGTGGGTGGCACATTCTCAAGAACAAAAAATAACTGCCTAATTTAGGAACCACTGCTACATGTTAGACAAAACAGAATTCCATCTTTCTAATTATTTACACTTCCAGTGAATAATTTGCTGAGCCTTTTTTACTACTGTGAATTTCTTGGACGATGTTCAAAGTTCTGCTGGACCAATCAAGTCATTACTTTCCTAATTAAATGTTTTAGTGAATGCAACGTGCTGGCGAAACAAAGAGCTAGCTCACTGTTAGGCGTTCTGAAGCTCTTATAAAGCCTAAGGACAGACTGTTACAAAAGAATAGCCTGCCCTCACACTAGGCTGAATTTTTTCTCACTTACTTATTCAATGTTGTGTTCATTGGCAGTGAGAAAATAACCATTTATTGGCCGGGGAGTTTCCCCAGTGGGAATGTTGGGCCAAAATAGCTTTCAGATAATCTGTATATCTCTTAAAAGGAGAAGGAAGCCACATCTTGATCAAGACAATTCCCTGGTAAAAGCTGCACTGATACAGTATTCTCAGTGCATACCGTACAGTCTGCTGGTTCTGAAATTCATTTGCAGTGTTTTGCATGAATGTGTCTATTTGGCTGCATGTGAGTGTGTGCTGAGGTCAGGGTTCCTGACCTATCCTGCATGGCAGGATAAGAGACTAATTGTGGCTGCTACGATAGCATTTTCTGCTGTTCATCTGGCATTGTTTCTGCTGAGTCCAGTAGTGAAAAATGTGAGATCACTGCTCTGTACAGATCAGGGGTCATTCAGTCTACTATAGATGTGCTACTTTTTTATTCAGGAGTGCCACTTTCATTATTAGGAGAGGGGCTGCTGACTGTGATGTAGATACCTCCAAGAACTACCATGAGTCAGACTTGGTTCATAGGATACTGTGCAGTACCTCATATTTGCACTTGGCTTTAGGATGGAGGCTTTCTTCTCCCCTTTGAACTCTTCACCCTCCCCTCAGGTATAATGCCTAGATGTCCAAAAGAGCTTTGGATTCTGCAATATGCAGAATTTAATATGCAGAATTTAATCCACCTACCTTCTAGGAGTGAGGGTGGTTGTAAAATCCTGCATCATTTTATGCAATTAGTATAGACTTTACTTACATAATTTGGGCTGCAACAAGATTTCCTGTTGTCCCCCCTGGCCCACTCACAAAGTGTCAAATATGATGACTTCCCATTAGTATCAGTCCATTAAAATACCAGCTTGGCTACGGAAGCAATTGCAACTCTAGATATACATGTAAAATTATTTCATATGTGTGTATGTTGATCTATGTATGTACTTTGCTGAAAACTATAAAAGTCTGGATGCCAGGGGGATGTTGTGGTGTGAACAAGGTAAACATGCTGTGTGCAGACATGATTTCTGTAGCTGAAGTGCCGGTATCCCCATGTGAAGACTAAGGCAGAAAAAACCTGCAGTTTTCCACTAATGCATCTGCTCTGTACACTCACTCCCTTTTTATTTTTTTTTCCAGTGTTGTTCCCTAATGGAAACTCACACATCTATTTTGAAAATTGTAGAAGTATCCCAGGGGAATTTATTCACCCATCAGACCTTTCCCTTTTCTTTAATGCAGACTAGAGATATGCAGAAAACCTGATTCAGCCATGACAGCAATGGAGGTCAGACTTCTGCCTAATGTAAATTTACATAGTTTTTCTTTGGCAGGTGACTTCAAGAACAGCAGATGATTAAATTCTTCAAAGCAATGCATTTGGTCCTTTTGAGTTAAGATTTCTTTACTTCATTAACAACAACATGAAGCTAATTCAAAATCTGGGAAGCAGTTCAACTCTATTCTGCTTTGTAGAACCTTTGTTCCTCCCAAGGAGACAATGCAATTAAGAGCAGGTTAAGACTTTGTTTTCAAGATCTGGAATCAAGGTCACCCTTAATCCTTAGGCTGCAGGCATTCAGAGCTTTTCTAATTCAGCCACAATCTAGCAATCTGTTCCTTCTGGTATAATGTGCACTTTTTGTTCACAGAAATACTATTTGTTTCAAATATTTCTCTTGACCTGTTAAAGAGTGGCTTTGCTCTGCAATCACCATTTTGTACTAGAACGTCACAGTTTCTTGCTCAAATGCAGGACTGATGCTAGGAACACAATGCTGTAAGCCAGTGAGAAGGAACCTCAATTCCTACGTGCAGAGGAACTGCTGGTCAAACCATAGGACTAAAAATTAATATTGGCAAAGACAATGTTAATGGTGGTGTACTCCCTTCTCATTCTGTTCTTCTGCCACTGTGGTCAATATGCAAAAACTAGGATTTCCATTATGACTAGAGAAGAATTGTCTACGCTACTGCTTTAGAAGATGAAAAATAAGAAACCCAAGCAAATCTAGCATCTGATCAGCATTTCTTGGACAATTCTAGAAGTTTTTTTGTGAAATAGAGCTATCTGTTTAGCTACACCTGTAAGTCAAAATCCCAACTTTCTCTCCTTTGGCATGATAAACTTTCTACTATTCATAGTTGTTTTCAACCCATTGCAGATGGCAGAACCATCAGCTTTTTACTGTAAAGGTAGAAAATAACTTCAGTCCTATAATTTTCTGACTACCTCTACTAGACTGGTTGCAGTAGTCCCCAGTTCTTAGGGATTCATTCATCCTCATTGAATGACCTAATTTGGCCTATTCCATTATTTACAGAAAAAAGAAACAGACATTCTGAATCCAGAATGAATTACTGCACTCCAAGTTATTTTCAGGTAGAAGTTGAAGAAAAGGAATCACTCAACATAGCACATATACTTATATGTATGTATATATGTACAGAGAGGGAGTTTTTTCTCCTGGGTAAACTACCTGCCTGACAAGTAGTTTAGCTGACAAGAGATTAGTTTTTCTTCCTTTCACTAGGGTCCTGCAAGGTTAAATGATCTCATTTAACTAATTTATCTAATAAAGGCTAACTAGCAGCAGGGCTAAACCACAGAAAGGATAACAGCGTGTATGGAATGTATCTATCTTGAAAAATGTCTGTTGACATGTATACAGGATTGCTACAGTTGAAATTTGCAGCTGGACTCCAAAGCACATTTACCCCCATTGCTGAGAGAAATGATACACAAATTCACTGTTTCTGCATCTGCTCACAAAATCCTGGAAGCTAAATCCAGAACTAACTCTTGTCCCATTAACTACACCTCTTGCCCTTTCATTAGAATGTTGCATTTTGTATAGCTGTTGAATCCTGTACAGAACTTTCTTGATAAGTGCTCTACCAAAAACTCCTGGTTGCTGGCATTGCTGACTTCTTTGAAGGAGTACCCGGAGATAATTACCTGCTACAAAAGTATCAAGGTTGCTGGAGCCTGGAGCCTTTCTGTAGCCTCGAGCCACGTACCTAATTTTTTTTCCCCGCAAAACCTCGCCTGTAATCACTGTTTCCTCATAGCATCAGCAGGCACTCCCAGCATCAGTAAAGCATCTCATATCGCAGCATCCTGCGGGGAGGCTTCTCACCTCACAGAGGGTGTCAGATTCTCTTCCAAGAGCCAAGCACGTGCCGGTTAGGCAGAGCTCCACATAAACCATAAGATCTCGTTGAAACCCTGCATTCCTCCTCCTTGTCTCATACACTTATAACAAACTCGAGGTTACAGTCCCCATTTACAGCAGAGAACAGAATCCTTCAGAGGCATTCCTGGGGGGAAAAGACCTAACTTGTGTGTATTGGTGATGTTCACAAACAAAAGAAGAAAAAAACCCCAAATATACAACCTTTGGGGCTGTGGGGTTTGATCTTCTTTGTTTCACTTCATTATTTGTAGGGTTTATATCAGGGATGTGAAAGATATGGGCATTGGATGGCTATAAAGGGCTTATTTATGTATGCCCAAAATGTAATGAAAAGGTTTATGTTTCATTATGTAATGAAAAGAAATGTATGTTTATAGCTGAGTTGCTAACCTTCCATGTCACCTAGGCAGCTTGGGTTATGCTTTCCCATGCACATGCAGGTAACAGGCATGAGACTAGTGTGAGATCTGCAGGGTCATCCACCCCTGGATGAGATTGAGCTTTGTAGCTATCACACCAGAACCTTGAACTGAGCAATTTCAATTCATGAAGCTCTTTTAAGAAAGTTTAGATCCATCAGGGAATTATATGGACTCAGTGTTTAGTACCTCCTGTACTTAGGCATTGGACTTTTGTGACAGACTTAGAGACCTTGAGGTGCCGTGATTGATTACATTTAGTGAGACTGGAAAAGCACTTCGCATTTGATGAATGGCTTCACAGGCACTCAGCATTTTCAATAGTGACATAATTATTTTTTAATGGATGTTATAGTGATTGCTGTTATGCTGCAGGGTTTTTGTTAATCATTAGAAAGCTGGCTATCCAGACAACTGGAATTTAATTATTTGTCTGAGAATTCATTATAATCAAGGGGACAGACAATTAATAACTAATTAAATCCACTGAGATGCTCTGGGAAAGGAGTGTTAATCCTCTTGCTCAGTTGCGGTGGAAAGTGGACAGATACAGAGCTTTTTTTGATGTTTGATGTTAATTTGGAGAAGATGACATCTAGTAACAGATTACTTAAGCACATCAGTAGTGAACTACAAGCTATTCATTTGTGCAGGCACAATAAGCTGAGAGAACCCTTTAGATTCTTTTCCTTTCCTTGATCTGGATTAATTATGATGACTGAGGACTTTGATAGGCTGCAAATTCCTGTGACTTAGTAAAAGCATCCAGAGGACAGACTGACTTAGCTGGTTGAAAAACTTCTGGATTATACGCTGGCTGAAACATGAACTTAGAAGGCTAACTCACATCAGAAAAAATTGGAAATTTAACAGCACAACATTGGGATTATTTATGATACTGAGGCAGGACATGTTGCGGAAATCAGACCCAGATAATTAGGAAACATAGTAATACTTTTTCAGAAATCTCTATGATATTGTTTTATCCAGGCTATAGTTAATCAAAAAGAGAATTGTCATAATGATATTTTTTTACCTAGTTCTAGTGGCTTTTCAGAAAACAAATGTTTCAGCTGTTACAGTTGCTAAAAAACCTCTACACTGTGCATGTGTAACTCTTGGCTAGTATCCATTAGATAATCCAGTCATCCCAGTTCATGGAGAGCTAGTGTGGACATTGTAGTTGACAGTAACAACAGAAAAGCCTGGAATGAATTTGAGGAGACTAAAATCTGATCTTGTCTGGAGTCAGTCCCTATTGGTGAGAGAGGAATTTTGAAGTTCTTTGACTGGAGTCTCTCCTGTTCTGTAAGAACAGAACCTTTCAGCAGGATCAAAGTCATAACAACCAGATCCCACCATGCTGAACTCAATACAGCAACGTTGATTTAATCAGTCCAAAGTGGGCAATCCAGTGTAAAGTATAGGTTCACAGTGAGGCATACTCTGATGAGTTGCTCATACCTGGACATTAGCAAGTTTTATGGAAGTCAGTTCTTTTTAGACTCCTTAATAACCCTATCTACTTAAAAAAAAAATTAACTGGACTGAAGCCAGAGTAATGAGAAACGCCATGGCAAATCCCAGTATGGCCCAGGGAAGTTTGTAAGATTGTCCCTAAAAGTTTGGGGAAGAGAATTTTGTTTCTTGACAACTCAAACCTGGGAAAGCATTTTGCTGTGCACTGTTATGTACCAGAGCTGGCAATATTTTAATATAGAGGAAAATGCCCCTATGCCTACATAATTTATAAACCACTTCATGATGAAAACCATTTCTAAGATGAGGAAGAAAGAGTCAAGAAATTGTAATAATAATTTCAGAAAAGATATTTTAACTCTGTTTGCCTCATTTCAATGCTGTTGTTCACAGGATTTCTATGAAGGTATTTTGAAAGTACTTGGAGATGGTGACGAAAATGAACAAGAAGAAGTTAAACTCAAACAGGGTTTAAGTGAACTCCCTGAAATTTATGAATTACACCAAGACATCCTGGAAGAACTGGAAGAGAGAATCCTTAAATGGCAAGTACAGAATGGCATAGTTTGATGGCTTTAACATACCCTCCACAGTAGGTGGGTGAACTCATTGGTGGTCCCTTGACCATCCCAGCAGAAGTGAGAAGAGTAGAACCTGAACTGCTTTGGCAGATTTTGCGTACAGACTGGTAGGAAGTAAATGTAGAGGCTGTCAGGCTAAGAAATCAAATACAGAAATACATGTGCAGTGAGCAGCCCATGACTCTGAAATGGCCCCATCAGTTAGTGTGAGAACAGCCAGCTTCATATGCGTTATCCCCTGCCAGTTCTCGGTCATCACCAAGTAGTTTCACACTCATGGCCTGAAGGTCATAGACTCATGCTGTGGGAAGCAGGAACAACTTACATCAGAACTGATCCTAAAGATGATCTGCTTACAGAAATTTACATAGCAGCTGTATAGCTCTCTGTTAAAGGACAGCCCCTTGCTCCCAGTACCAAGGCAGGGATCTGCTACCCCAGGCTTCCAAGCCAAACGGACACTGGTAGTCTGTTAACGGGACTCCGTCAAACATCCTTACAGGGCAAAGTCTTTCCACGAGAGAATAAGACCATGACTAGGACAGACAATGCTCCAAAATTCATTCAGCTGAGGAGACCCCTGACTTAAGCCAGGCTGCCAGTTTCTACTGAATGATGGACCATGAAACCGCACACCTCCAACTTGCTAAATTCCAGGAGGCAGTGGTCACTGAGAATGGATGATCCTATTTCTCCACAGCCACTGAACAATTAAGGAAGTCAGTTAAATGAGGAGAAATTTTCAGTAACAATCCTAAATGTAGGGCACAGGTCTCCTTGCAGCCCTGCACTTCCCAGTCAAAACACACAAGGAAAGGAGAGGCTAAAGAGAACTGTGTTTTGGTTTGTGCCCACCAAGGGACTGTTGGCAGAAAGACTTAAAAAATGTCACCGATGATTTATGATTTATACACTTCAAACACAAACAGACACAGTGTTTCCAGCTGGGATCTAAAATGTCTTGGGTACTAAAGAAGCCACAACCCTACCCTAACAGCATGCTGCCAGTTCCCCAAGACAAAAGGAACACAACCATTAATGCCCTAAGGGTTCTGTCCAGAACTACTCTGTGGCACTGGGGATAAATGAGAGGACTGTTTTGCAAATACTGCCAACACAGCAGATATACATATGTTATAGACCTGCACTCACACAGGTTCCCAGGTCATTACCACACCTGAAGCTTCCAGTAAGCCCTTCCCTGTGCTTGCACTCCCCCAGACACTCTGTTGCCCTGGACATCCCCAGGAACTCACATTCCTCCATTAAATATGATTCCTCTTTCATGAAGTCAGATTTCGTTCTGCTTTCTCCTTGCACATACTTTACGAATATTTCAATACTGTGTGTCTGAACACTGAGACAGATGACAGTGAGGCAGTGCTGAGAAACAGGCAGTGAAAGAGAGCTGAAGATCTGGCATTACAACAAATGTTATATTCTCCCCCACAAACAGTGCCCAAAGCACTGTAGCAACTGGAAGGTCTATTTCCAGAAGTGAGAGCCATGTCCTGGAAGGAGCCTCACAGTGCTGCTATGGCAGAGGCACAGCCAAAGGACCAGCTCCCATGGTGCCCATGCTACAGCAACCTGTGGTGTTGTCAGTCTGTCCTGAAGTGCTCCCTCTTTCCTGCCATTCAGCCTAGGCTTTAGGTGCACAGTGTACAGAGCCACTGTGGGTCTAATACAATAAGCAAGAAGTAATGCTCTACTTCTTTACTTTTATTTATTTGTTTTCTGCTTCTTTTCTTTCTGTGGGCTTAGGGACGAACACCAGAAAGTGGCTGATGTTTTTCTCTCCAGAAAATCAAGGCTGAATCACCACATGGCATACATTATGCAGTTTGACAGAAATTTGGCTTTGCTAGATGAAACGTGCCTTAAATATTCCCAACTGGCTACCATGATTCAGGAGTTTGAGGTAAGGCTCACATGAGTTTTTATGTGCACTAAGGCATGGCTTGACCATCGGGATTACTAAAGGATTTTTTTTTTCTGGAACTCCACCTGTGTTCACACATAGGGTAGAATGGAAGAACAGTCTTCTTTCACATCCCTGGTGCTAAAACTGAAGTGAGAAGTTCACTTGTGCATGATGTGTTTGTTTCTGTCTGTTGCCCACACACTGCTGGTGTGTGCATACAGAATGTGTGTTGGTGAATCTATAGATCCATGCATGTATTTTGCTGAAACATAGTGAAGTGGTTTTTCAGTCACTTTTTAACTTATCAAGCTCTTTGAGGATGTGTCAGAGTTAATAACTAGGATTATGACTATGACGACAATTTGCTGCTGAGCTTGCATCCTCCCTGATCTTTGTGTTTCTTTCCTTCCACTGAGGACAGCAGAGCTCAGGTGACAGCCTTTACAGTGTGAAACACCAGCTTCTGAAAGTGGTACACCGTGTCTTCCAGTATCGTGTGATGCTTACAGGTCAGTAAAATCATTCTCAAAAGTACCCAAATAGAAACACTCCCCTGATGTTCTGTGCTTCCGCTATGCTGCATATTGATGCCACAACAGCTAAAATAGGGCTAAAGCAGTATGAGATTTCCTGGGAACTTCAATATGCCTAGTTAAGGGTTCAGGAAGTGTCAGGCAGCCTGGGAAGAGGCAGACACTTCTGCAGGACAGCCATGTTGAAAAGTCACAAAAAAGCATAGTCAGATGGTTTAGGCATTCCTTCTTGGCTTTTTCCTTCTGTGAATCAGGAGAGGCAGAGTTCAGCCTCACTGCCAACAAACAGGTTTGATTTTTTATTGTGTCAAGGGTAGTTATCAGAGAGAGTAGAAGACAGGTTACCTCACAAGGAGACTCTGCACTGCATCCTGTATGACAGTGGCAAGCACCATCTTCCTATCAACAAAGCAGTTGTACCCAGTACTGCACCGTAAGTCCTTTGCACAGTACACATAAAGCTAGTGATTAGTCAAAAACCCAGTCCCATTTTGCTGCATTATAGAAGGCAGAGATATAAATTTACATTAACAGTACACTTACAGATTTTACATTTACAGTTATACCTGTCCTTTACATTCAGGACCATATGTATAACTACTACCTGAGTCTCTCCAAGGGGGGGGGGTTATGTTCCTTCTCTGCAAGCCACTCCAAATCTAGTAAGTCTGAGCCTGTGGGGAGAGCAGGCTTTCTGAAGCAGGATGTGGCCCCTAGAAAGAATTGGGAAGTTTAGAACTGCCTAGGGAAGGAAATGGTGAAGTGTAACAAAATTGTCATGTAATTTAGTTAGAACACAAAAGAGCAAGGTTCCATAGACATAGAGATGGAGAAATATTTTGGGAGTATGCATATGTGTGGGTGAATAGGAATGCAAGATTAGTTATGCATGGGACAGTAAAAAGGAAGCCATTAACCCTGCCCATACAGCTGATGAAGGGCACAGCATACTAGAAAGGCCTTCTATAAAAGCAGCAGAACAAAGTGATGAAAACTTTATTATGAAAACTTTCATATGAAAACTTTATTAACAGCATAGATTACCAGCAGTTTCATCTTGCTCCAGACATTTTGATCAAGGATGCAACTCATTATTCACAGCTGGGTTTGCTTTTTCAGTACAAGCAATACAAATGAACACTGGATCCCATACTAGGACTTTGTTTCTGTCTGACTTTCTTCCCTCTCTGGGTGTGTCTACATTAAGGGCATCTTCCCAGACTTTTGGCTTGCAGTACTTAGCAGTCTCTCGTGATCCATAGTGTTTGGGGTGCACGCACACAAATGCTGCATTTATGTGAAAGGAATTGGCATGTCTCTGTCAGAAATAGCCCTTCTATCCTCTGTTTTCCCATTTCTGTGGTCCACAAGATAAATTGCAAACATGCAGCATGGTATTTTGTGAGAAAGCTGGAAGAGCCTTAGTGAAGTTCCAGTGCTTGGGTTCCATCTGTGCTTGAAACAACTTGAGCTCCTCTTTGTCCCAGGTACTGACACTAACTGGGAAAATTAAAGCTTTTGTTTATACTGAGATAAAGTCTGCTGGATTAAGATATTACAGAAAATACTACTTTGGTACTTTAGTTCTTCACCTCAAGAAACCAAGCCCCTCTTTGACTGTTAGGACAGAATGAGTCTGGAATAGTGCAGTCCTTCAGATTCTCTCTTATCACTTGTGTGATAACTGGCTGATTCTACCAGGTAAGGAAGGGTATTTATGAGGATAGTGGTTACCACTTACTGCACCACAACCAGAAGGATTTTTCCACTCAGTCCACAGCTGAGGACAGAGCTTACAGTGGGTAAAACAAACACGAAATATTGCCTGATGACTTCACACAACCCCTTCCTGCCTGAGTACAGGCAGATGCTTTCCAGAATGCAGGTAAAAGCCAGGTTGTGTTCAGGATGCCAGGGAAGGCACAGCACTAGCAAGAGAGATGTGTATGGATAAGAAATCCAAGGGAACAGACATCCATCCATGCACAGTACCATTATCAGCACAGAGGTCTAGTTCTTGGATGCAGAATTTAGGTGTTTGGACTAATCAGCAAGATAAGAATGAAGTATTTTGAGACTAGGGTCTTAAAACTGTAGCGCTTACATACTACAGTCTTTAAAAGCATGAAGACCCAAACACAGTAGTCCAAAAAAACACTGGTTAAAGGTTTGTATATAATGCAAATATAAATGCTGTCACACTAAGCACTATTGCATCTATCTTACAGAACCTATTTTCAGAATATGATTGAGTTTGGTAGTAATTATTTGAACTCTGCTTGTACAGAACTAGTGTCTCCTTCCTGTGCCCATAAAAAGCATATGATTCATTTACTACAACTGTAAATACAACCAACAACTTTCGTTCAGATGGGAAAACAGAATTAATTAAAAAACCAATTATTTGTAAAGTGGTGCTACTCAACAATTCTCTTGACTGAGAAACATTTTTGACACTGTTTATTTATTTATACCTGCCAAGTTATATGAGCTCAAATCTATATCAATGCTCTTGCATTGATTCTCAAAGTAAAATACCATCAAAGATGGGTTTTGCTTTGGAAGGAGGCTATATATACAATTAATTATTTGGGAATTAAGTGCTGTAGGACATTACTGTGGATGCCCCATTCCTGGAAGTGTTCAAAGCCCAGGTTGGACAGGGCTTTGCGCAACCTGGTCTGCTGGAAGGTGTTCCTGCCCATGGCAGAGGGATTGGAACAAGCTGATACTTAATGTCCCTTCCAACCTCAACCAGTGTCTGATCTTGTGATTAGGATTTAATGTTTTAGCTAACAACACTACAAATTATGTTGATCTGTATTCTGATTGTTGGATTTCTGTTTGTTTGATCATTTACTACAGATTACTTGAATAATCTTTGTCCTGATTCTACAGAGTATGAAGCCACGCAAGGTAAAATGAAATTGGTAGAAGAAAACTTCTGTTTTGCTAACATTGCTTCTAAAGAGGTGCAAGATCTCTGTACTGGTAGTATATAGAAGATGATTCTTTTGAAGATTTTGTGTTAATAGGTTAGATGTATGTCCTGGTTTAGGGATATGGTATGTCCTGGTTTCTGGATATGAAAATAAACCTAGTGACCACAAAGGTATTAGGACCTCAAAAAAGACTAAAGACCAAACACACATCAAGACGTCCATCCCGAAAGACATAAATTCAAACAACATAGCTACTGGCTGCTTTATACCAATACCGAGTACTTACAACCAAAAATACGATCAATACAGGGTTTTTTCCACTCTCGCGAGCCCCATGTTGGGCGCCAAAAGAATTTGTCCTGGTTCAGGGCAAATTCTGGGGAGAAAACCTCCAAAGGGGCCCTCCCCCAAGAAAGCAAACCTACGTGGTCCCTTCCCCAACCGGTTCGGGAAAGATTTTCACGGAGAGGAGTGGAAAAAACCTGTTTATTTAACAGGGTACTCCCAGCATAATAAATTAAACAATGCCAGATGACAAATTCAGAAGGATAGAAGGTCTTTTCCTCACGGTACCCCTTCAGTGATGGAAGAGTCCTGGGGTCCGGGGGGTGTGCTGGCGGCGCAGAGGGTCGGGTGTTGGTCTCTGGGTCTCTCCTCAGTCCAGGACAGATGTAACAGTCCAAGAGGAGAAGAGAGAAATTTTGGAGATTGCCTTTCCTTTACTAGCTAGCTAACTAACTAAGCAAAGGTCGGTCTCTCTCCCTCCGAGCTGAGCCAAAAACCCAAGGGCAGACAAAAGAATTCAGAGATAACAGGGTTTTCAAAACAAACTTCCTTTTCCCTGCTTTTCAGAATCCTTAAAGGAACAAGACACAATATCCAACACAAACAGCAGACGATTTGGGGATACAGGGCATCTTAAGAGTCACCCCAACACAATGTAAAATCTATAAGAACTGATTACTTATTTAGACAAATTATTTAGGACAAGAATCCTATCTTCTTTCTTTTAATTGAATCAAATGAATCATATCAAAACTATGAATCATGGTTTTGATGTGATGGAACTTACAGAAGAAGAAAACATCTACATGGGCATAGTGCAGACACTGTAGTTTTGCCCCAGTCATTGAGGAAATCCTAGTCCTCTATGGCTTTGTAAATATTTGGCGTGGTCATTGGAAAGTCAGTTCGGATGGTTCCCCCTGCCTGATTGTGTACCATTATCTATGGTATGCCTACTGTGCTCTGTGAATTTGGGAGAAACCCAGGAGGTTTGAATTGCATATCTGTATTCTGCATTCCTTGAGGTTACAGAAACTTGAAAGACATTGCATAGAAAGCAGTTCTGCAAAATCAGGAACAAATCCACTGCTGACACCATCCTTTCCAACACGAGATAGACAAAGCAGAAGTCTCTTACTCTCACTGAAATCAAAGCAAGGTTTAGTTGTGGTGTCTGTGGGAGTAGTTTCCAGGCTGGAGTAAGCAGTAGTAACATTATATTGATGAAATCAATTCACCTCTCTTACACTGATTGTAAATCCAAACCAACTCATTGCAATAAAGTCAGTGGTTGACTGAAAGTCAGTTTATTCTGCCCAAGAGCAGAGACTCATGCAAGATTTAGGACCCTAGTCACTGACAGTAGAACTACAGCTATAGCAGTAATTTAATCAATAGCAAGGCAGACACTGAAGCCCTCTGACCACAATAGCCTATCTCATTTGTGGTTAGGAGACGCTTGTGCCATTCCTAGACAGCATGCTGCCAAGTTATGGGAGAAATTGATAGAAAGCCCTGTGCCACAGGGAAACGGATGTGAAATAGGGACCTGAGCCATGTTATGCCACTGCTGTCAGCACCAGCAAACATGTCCTAGCCCAGGTTATTTGCCAGTGGAAAATACAGGAGTTAATTTAAGTCACCACTTCATACGCATTTCTATCAGAGAGGGATGACATGTCCTCTCCCTCAGCAGTAAGAGGTACAGCTTAGACTGCCATGCTATTTGGTGGCTAAAGTTGGGTTACATTCATCTCTCTATATCACAAGACATTGACAAAAACATCTGCAACTAGAAAACATTAATAAAAAACGATTTTGTGCCATCCTAGGTGCCTAAAAGGGTCCTCATAAGCTTTCTGTGTCAGCACAAGCATGATGCAATTTCACACAAGAGAATGATGAAGGGAGGAAGGGGAGACAGCACTGTGTGCCATGTCAGAGTTGCTAGGCAGTTGCATTATGAAAATGACAAAGAAGCCAAAGGATGCCCTTGCAAACAGGAGGGATTAGAGTTATTTCTCTACTCTTCTGTGTGATATATGGTGTTTCTTTTCCTTCATCCCTCAGCTGCCTTATTCATAGTTTCTGAAATCACGGACCAAGCCAATGACAGCATGCTCCAAGCGGTGAGTCCTACCATGACACATGCTCCCCTGATCAATAGTGTGTTTTCTGCACATCTGTTCAAGTGAATACATATGTCCTCTAAATTCTGAAGTCTCCTCCAAGGTGAGACTCAAGGGCTTATACAGATCTGGTATACAGTACTGCAGATGTGGACTTGGTCTGTGCCCTTTAGTGCAGCTGTGCAAGATGTAAGAGACTATAGCCAATAGCGCAAAGGGGTTCTTTTCCCTCTTGGGGTTCAGCTAGTTTCTTTATTATTTCATGTCCTGAGCGGTGAGAGGGTTGTTAATAATCATTCAGGCATTAAAACATGAAATTCAAGAGACAAAGCATCACATGTAGCATCATCACATTAAGAGGATGCAGATGAAGAAAAGGAGTGAAATATCAATCTTCTTAGTAAGAGCTTCTTTTCAGGTAGGCTTTTAAGGATGAAAAAAATGAATGTACATGAATTGTTAGGGAAGAACACACTACTCAGTTATGAAGATGAAAGAACAGATGTAGGTTGAAGGGAGGATATCTAACAACCCTAGAGTTTTATGATAAAAAGGAATGTAATCTGTCCCCTCTGTAAACTAGACTCTGAAACTACAGACTTGCTAAGCAAAGTTTTCAACTGGTTTGATTCTGATTTTCCTTCTGCTCAGGCAAAGAATTTATAATCATATTTTTCCATTATTAAGCAGTCTTTGTACCAAAATAAATATTTCATCAAAAACCTGAGATCTCATGAAGATCTTCCAGAGAAATCTCAAAGCTTTAGGGATATGTATGTTAGAGGCTTAGAACTCTAACTCAGTTCATAACAGATCAAGGTCATACACCTTCTCCTGGCACCTCTGCTTCCTTAGATTTCACTCAGATATATGGGATATTTATATAAATACTTTTCTGAAGTTAGAAATATATGTAAGTGGCCAAAATCAAATTTGCTGTGTTGCATTGCCATGAAATAATTTCATCTCAACTAAGCTATGCTTTAATTTGAAGAACATCATTGTATCATCTGAGTCTTACACGTCACAGACTGTATAATAATTTTTATTAATAACGTCTGTTTTGGAATAATTTCATCACAAATTCCAAATAGATTTTTACACTTGTTTTTTTATCATATCATCAGAACATATCTACTCTTTCTCAATAAGACTCCAGCAGTTTTTCCTGGGAACTATTAACCCAGGATTTTTAAGCAAATTATGACCACAACTATCTCCACAGCATTTTCACCACACAGGAAAATATTACTTTCAATTTACAGATGTGCAAACAGAAGTACAAGGCACACCATCACCACAGAGTATTATGTCTATCTGTAATTCCAGGAGATTAACTAAGCCAGGTTTGTATTGCTCTCTGAATGTCTACAATCTGTTAGAGGCCCTGAGACACTAAGAGCTATAAATCACTGTTGCTATTAACAGCTGGTGAATTCCTTGGGGAGGTGTTCCTGCTGCACAGACGTCATGATAAAATTATGGAAGCTGCAGTTTGCTGCTAAAGTGGCAGTGTTTTCACAGCAGTATTTCTGACACTCACTTCTGCAGTACTGTCTGGGTGGAGCTTTTAATCCGTAATTATAGGATTGTGAAGGATCTTTGAAAGAAGAATGATGATCGTTTTAAGACCAATGACCTATATAAACTGGGAATTTTGGGGAACTGACAGGAAACTATGCCCCCCCTCAGCTGTCCGCAATCCCAGATAAACCGCTATCCTTCACATGTGATAGCTTTTGTTTGACTTCCTTCAGGAAATGAGTTCAATACTTCTCTGTCCGTTTCCTGGTGAACATGTGTCCATATTGCAAACATCAGCATTTCAACAGGCACCTCTGCCAGCAGTCCTGAGAAAAGCTGGGCTGCTGCAACTTCTCTCACTCTGGTAGAACCCAGAAGAGTAGTACTAGCACTGGCATGAGTGTTCTTACAGGAGAACACTGCTTTTTTTGCAGATGAAAAACATGTTTTCATTGTGGAAGCTGTCATTTGGACAAGTTTTGCCAAGCTAAAATACCCTTCGGTGACAAGAAAGTCCTTTGTAAATATCTTTTGCAAAAGTCAGTTGTCCCAAGATCCCTGATATTTCTTCTGCTATTGCTTTATGTGTTGTTTCCACTGTATTTGGCTACAGTATTTTAGAAGCCACCTGAAAAAATCCATTTGTTACTTCCTGCATTGCAAAAGAGATACCTGACAGCTCAAATTCTTGAAAATGTATCAACTGTCAATTACATTGCATGGGCACAGTGCAGCCCTGTGCTGGCCAAGCCTTGTAGGTATTTCCATGTATTTGACATCCAGTTACTGATTAAGAACTAAACTTAGTATCATGCTAAACAAGTGCAATATTTCACTAAGGCAGTAAGATAGGGAGGTATTTCAGGCTTAACTCAAAAAGCTAGCCTAGATGGGTACGTAAATTGTTTTAGCTGAAATCCAGGGTAAATTAGCCTTGGCATACCATCATGTTGACTTGGATATGCTCCTTCTGGAATCTGTGATAACTTTCTTAATTAGCTGATTCTGTAGAAACCACTGATTTGTATGAGGCAGATACAGTGTATGATCTAATCAAGTCTCACTAATCCCAGGGGTATATTAATGCCAGTCAGTAGAGCAAAGTAAAACAGACCATTGCCTGTTGTAGCAGAAAACTGTACTCAAAGGCTGTCAGGTCACAAAGCTGTATCAAGTATGATCCTTAGTCTGTAGTTTATCTGGGTGTATAACTGAAGATACAGGATACAGTGGCTAACTTAGATAGGAGACTCCTAATTTTTAGGCATATTCCAGTGATGACTCACTGCTGTTGGGCAGCCCATTCTACTGTTCTGATCAGATAAAAACCTCAGCTGAATCCTATGCACAAGCCTCTGTTTTAATAGCCTCACCTGCTAAATGGAGGGATATTTGAAAAGACTAGCAATATTGCAAAGGTACAGGCATCCCTTCTTCCTTCTTATATTAATCTGATTTTTTTTTTTAATGAGAACACAGACTTGTCTAGGTTAATCTTATTTACGGTCTTCACAGATAAGTTCATGCCTGGTGCCAGCGCCCACTGACTGTGCTTTAAGGCCAGGTAGATAGTTAATAGTATCAGAATCATAACCTTGAATCGTAAACTTCCTGATTTTTGCAAAGCATCCAAACAGAAATGCAGCTGCATTGCCTGCTTACTAGTGTACCCTCTAAATCCCCTATTGCAAAGGCATTAATCCATTATCACAAAATGTAAATCTTCAGATAATCCTAGCAACAATCTTAAAGTATCAAAGCATGCTTTGGATTATCTGTGTCATGGCACTGTTGCACAGGCCTTTGGAGCAGATACTATACTTTGTCTCTGTCCCTATTTTATTAGTTCACAGAGCAAGAAAGTCGGCAAAGAAGCCAATGTATAAATACCATATGAAGTTAGCAGTTCCTTCGGAAGATGAACTGGGGAATCACAGGTAAAAGAACTGTAGAAGGTCACAGCAGATGTGAATGCAGGTGATGAGGTTTTGTAAAATCCATAAGGCAGGAAGAAGACTTCCTGGGTGTAAGTCCTTGGTCTCAGTTCTCTCTGAAACCTAATTCTGTAATATCAGTTCTAAAGAAATAAAATAGTGAGGAGGGGTGAGGGAAAATTTGCCTGCTTGTATAGAAACAGTCTCCATGCAGCCTTCTAAATGCTGTTTTTCTCTCCCAGGAAAACTTGCAGAAGCTAGTACACATTGAGCACAGTGTGAGAGGGCAGAGCGGCCTCCTCCAGCCAGGAAGGGTGAGTGCTGTGGGCAGACTTATGCTGGTAAGGGCATTGTTTCTGGCCAGCAATATCTCTATGTAGATGGCCACGTTTCAGACGTCTACAGATGTTGTGTACTGAACTATTGTGATACAAGTTGGAGCACTGGTTTGTGTAACAAACATCACTCTGGCAGTGCACAAAAAGAAGGTCATGCTGGGAAAGACATGCATTGTCTCTGCTTTTACACAGAGCAGGCTTTTCACTTCAGCTGTCCTCAGACACCCCAAGTGTAGTGTATTTTGATGGAGCTACTGCTTTCCTCCTTATATACTCCTGTCAAAAGGCTGCAACGCCAGCAGAAATTGCTTGCAGCCTGAAAAAGCTCTGTGCTTTATATAGCTGGCTAAGAATCTTGAATTAGGGCAATTAATTTGTTTTCAATTTTATATTTTCAGCATTCCCCCATGGTGCTTTTAATACAAGATGCTGTTTTTAAGCAACAGATCAACAGAAACATGATTGTACAGCTCTGTCTTGCTATCCACATCAAATGAAAATTCCTTCTTCTGACTTTCAAACATGTCCAGTTTCCTCAGCTCCAACCTGCTTCTACGCTTCAAAAGATTTTTTTCTTGAGCTCTGCAACTCTTGAATTTCCCTTCAGTCCACAAATATCTTTAACAAAATAGGCATACATACTTATAGCATAAGAAGACTCATCAGCCAAATATTGCAGTCAACCTTTGTTCTTCTCTCTAACATCAGTATTCTCACTTGCCCTTACCAGGTAATGCTTTAACAAATCCTGCAAAGCCCAGTGTACAGAATTTGCAGGATTTGTCTCTTTGATTATAAACTGTTCTAGAGTGGAAAGGTACAATAGAATCTATTCTCCATCTGAAAAGAGCAGATGACTGCTAATCCACTGATGTAGTTCTGTTATGGCAGGCTTTTTCAAACATTACTGCAATGAAGTTCTAGTGTGCTGATTCAGCTGCTTACATACACAGCTCTACCTATGTACATAGTAACAAGTTGGACTGAAAAAGTATTGTGCTTGTAAAATTCTACAAATTATATATGTAGGTATAGTTAAGTTGGTGTAGCATACTAAAACCCAAAGTTTCAGCTTTTCTCTTTGGTCTATTTTAGAGGACTTTTGAAGACAAGAATTCTTTTCTAAAGCCCATTACATATTAGCTTTCAATCTGTGACAGTTGCCTCTGAGCACGGTCCGCAGTGCAGAAAGAGTGGGCTGAGGACAAGTGGGTTTCCAATCCATTTTGTACTTACACAAATGCAAGCCATGAAGGGCAGCAGAGCTAACCTGGGCAAAGACTAAGCCAGATCACAAGGAGTAAGTCTAGAAACAAGTGTTGAGGTTCTCTATCTCTTCTTGTGCTGATGAATGGTGTTGCAGTAGCTCCTTCCCCAGGAGAAATACTCTCTTTTCTCAGCAAGATTCAGAATGAAATCTCAGGATTACAATCTGCTGTTTTCTCCTTCAGATCTTTGTTAAAGAGGGAACGCTGATGAAAGTCTCTGGCAAAAACAGGCATCCTCGGCACTTGTTCTTGGTAAGATTTTTTATATTTTTACTGTCTGTCTCATATCTTTCCATGCATTTATGCAACCCTGAAGCCTGGCAGATTTTAGGCTGCAAGACATTTAACCATCAACAGTGATGTGATGAGTTAGTTTCCTGTGGGCTAACAGGGCTGTAGTCCTTTCACACATCCCACTGGCCCCACACACAGGAATATGGGCTGGCAACCCTCCAGTTGTGCCACAGTTATATACAGTCTTCACCAGGACATAATTCTGCAAAGAAGTGTAAATTTTCAAGGGGATCAGGAAGATGAGAACTCCTGAATACCTTCAGGAATTAAGCTGCACACTTGAAAGGACTAAAAGTCCTAAGACCTTAGAAGATTTAATCAGAAGCAAGAGAGAATACCCTACTGCTAAAGTAGCTGAAAAATTGCTTCAGTCACATTTGGGAGGGATTTGTATCTTTGAAACCGTAGGACTGGGTTTTAGCTCCTGCTATCCACATAGATATAAATTACCTGATAATTTTGTGCATTGCTTCCGTGTAGTTCCTCTAAACACACACCTCCAGTTTAGTGTGGATTAGAATAACAGTTTTCAGTGACAGTTTGCAACATTCTTCTAGGATAATTAGGAAAAATGGACCTTTCATCACTTGGCTGGAATACGCTTTACAAAGGTCCACAACCCTACCTGCAAGTATTTTCAAATCAAAACAGATGAAACCCCACTGTTTTGGAGATATACTATGAACACTTATCCTTTCTGTTTTGCATTACACACTCCATTGAGCGGTTAGAGAGTATCTGAGACTCTAGACTCCTGACCTCTGTTCTCAACTTTTCAGGTAGCTTATGGTGTAATCACACATATTTTTATGCACTTATCAATATGAAGGGGAATATGATACTTGCCTGTGTCCTAAGACTTAGTTACCTGCTTACCTGTTAATGTTTGAAAAATTCTTTAGAGCTTCCTCCCAGATAAAAAAGCTATCAAGAACTGAGTGTTACTGCTGTTTTTAACATTAAAATATTGCTGCAGAAATTATTTTAAAATAAATGAATTATATGCCTGGAATATGTATTTTCTGTCGCCTTTAAGTGCTGACAGCTTTTCACCACGGGATCATTGTAAGGAGGAGAGATGGCTTAATACAGAAGCTATATATTTTTCATTAATCCTTCTTATTTCTCCCTCTTACTTCTAACTCCTATTTGTGCATGAGTGTATGCACAAGCTTCTTTCCCTCCTCAATCACATATTGCAGTCACAATCAAAGGTCAGATGGGATGGGACAAAGTGCTGGTGCTGCACTTTTTTTATGGTTTCAGTGGTTTCTGTGAAAATTCAGACTTTCATGTACTGAAAATGATGGATTTCACGCAAATCTTCAAATACGAGATAGCTGCAGTTCTGTTTCACAGAGTCACCATCAATGGACTGTAACAAGTGCAATAAATGTCAAAATCATGACTTTATTGCAGTCACAGGAAAAAGGCTATGCCAGAAACTCCAGGAGCTGGTCTTAAGAAACAATGTTCTCAGCAGCAGTAACTCTGAAATCTACTGATGACGACCTAGCAAGAGATGATAATTACATCTCTACTGATCTCTCTTCTGAAACACTTCCCTTCGCTAGTATTCAAAATTATTTTGGAGTTGTGGTTAAAGCTGGGACAAAAGACATCTCTACCCTTTAGTCTTCCAGTGTGTTTGTTGCTGCCATCATAACCCATTACTATGGCTATCAATGATTGATGAGAGAGACGGGAAAACTGATTCGGTGATCATAATTTGATTTTACTGAGATTTTCCAAAAGCTTATATACCATTTCAGTAGGGTTAATAATTTCTACTACAATGAATGGGTTAAGCATGATACAGACAAACTCATACATTTTACAACATATCTTGTTCGGAGAAGTTTGATTCAATTTCCTCATTATGGTAAGGAGATTTAATCCCATCTTCTGTAATCTTCAAAGCTCTGTTTGTTCTTGCCAAGGCGTCCAGTTATCAACCCAGCTATGCTAATTAAGTCTGCCTCACTCTCTGACTTGTGTATTCCCATATATGGCAAACACTGAAGTGCTACAAACTTAGCTATTGTAACTGATATAGAGAACTTTAAAGGAAGATCAGAAATCAGGTTGATGATAAACATTGACAGGAAAGTAATTTAAACATGGGATAAACTAATATAAATTTCAAGTCATCCAAAATGGTTGTATCAGCTTGAAGGTCACAAGTTACAAGAGGCCAAAAGTATAACTGGAACAAAGCAAGCACAGAAATTACTTTCTGGCACTCTAGTTTAGGAACTATTTCCTGGGGAAAGTTCAGATGCTCAAAGTCACATGTTAACAGCAAAGAGAGAAGTGTCTCCTGACAGCTGGAGACATTACAGTAGCCAATGTCTTATTAATAGATGCTTTCAGTATTCAGAAAAAGTGATTTTTTCTTCCTTTCAGTCAGCAAGGCAAATTGTGACCAAATGAGCTGCCAAGGATGGGGTGGAACTAGTCATAATGGTCACTTTCAAAAACCAAGAAAGACATAAACCTGGCTTCTTTCGTGGTCTAGCACACTGAACTTGCAATCACTTCAGGCTTCCTGTATTGTATCTCCAGTAGGGGCGGGGAGAGGTTGATTGGATCATTGAAACTACTTGAAACTTATTGGCAAATATCTACCTTTGGATTCAGTGATTTATTTTTTTTATTCAGTCTCGTCCATATGAATGTTCCCCAGGTTGCAAAGCAATTCCATGTGTGGTGAAATTGCAGGAAAATTACTGTGGAATATGGTAATTCCTGCATTAACACCTAAATGGTCTTGCTTTATCTGCTTGTCATTACTATTGCTATGGAGTCTCAGTGGTACTGCCACTGCACATGCCACTACCACCACTACATTGCTTAAAGGACTATTTGCTTAAAGCCTGTGGACACAGCAAGACAACTACTGCATAGCTATGTCAGCGTATTTCTATCTTGGCATACAGCATGGTTATTGCATCGGTCTTGAGGCCCTACCAATAATCACTGCCAACACTTTTCACTAACAGGCCATGCCTACATGAAAATATCCTTCCCTCTGTCAGTGCTGTCTTGATTCTGATGCCTGGGGAAACTGTGGAAGAAAAACCCACGTCAAAACCCCAAGACTAGAATAATTTCCTAAACACTGTCTCTTAAAACTGACATTTATTAAAAGCCTTTATCTTCTAAGAACCATATCATAATCCTTTGAAGCCATTTGCAAAACTCAGGTTTCTGTTTTTAATAATACACAGAACTTCTTTTTAATGCTTCAAATGTCAGCAGTGACTCAAAAAGATCACCAGATCACCAGAAGCTAGCATGTATAGTTTGGCTTAGCTTTGATGGAATAAGTGTATTTACCTTCACTATCCCAACAATATTTTTACATGAATAGCATTTTCTGAAGTTCTTAGTAGCAAGCTTACCCTGACTGAAGCTGAATCAGGACCAGGACCTGGAGAGAATTTCAGAGCAAGAGTATACACTGAAAGATAACCCCGAGAATTTAATCGCTACACATCCGAGGAGATGAGCCTATCAAACTGAAGTTGTAGTTACAATATGCTGTAAAACTTGGGTCTGTGCCAGACTTCTACTTGGCCTGTGCTATCGAGGTATGTTTTAGTGGTGTGCTCTGAATATATATGTGCTCATAAGAAGCACTGTATATCTGTGCACAGCCCATATAGACATGAGAGTGTAAAGACACATTTTGAATGTTTCTGCAGGTGTATGTTGTGTGTATCATAATGTTACTTGAGCTGGCTGTTTTGTGCAAGCTGATGGTATTGTGGAATCTGGTGTTTCCTGGCAGGATGTTTAGTGAGTTTTGCTGTATGTCTGTTTCCTGAATACAGTCTCTGTTTACAAGGATGTTGTGGCCTCTGTGCAGCACAGTATGGGCTGCTGAAACTGACAGGTCCCCTAACTGCCCCCCAACCACAAGACTGCAACTCAGAGCGTGTCTCTTATCTCACCCTTCTAAGAATTTCTCTACAAAGGCCGTTTGTTTTGAAAATGGGTGGCAGGAAGCCACTATCAAATGGGAGACTGTTTAATGCTCTGTCTGGCAGGGTTGGAGTATAGGAGATTTTTGGAGTCACAGCTTGAAAACACAGCTCCAGCACACATTCAGACTGCTCCAGTGACACTCAGGACATGTTTAACTCAGACTTGAATAGAAGAGGACAGGGTTCATAATTAACTAGCCTTTAAAACATTCAGGAAAACCAAACATGGTAGAAGCTTTTAGACAGAGAGTATATTACATATGGATGCCAGCAGTTCAGCAGGGTATAAACTTGTTTGGATCAATCAGTTTGAACACTGTAAGTTAGAAAACTTGGACTAACTCTAATGTTGCTGGATACCTGTCACAAAGAGAGAATATTAAAAAGAAGATGAGAGGGAAGGAAAGCAATAAGAGAAAAAAAGGGAATTAAAGATGAGATATATCCTTCTTTCTCTGTTGTCAGCTGTTGTTTCAGGGAACATGTGTGTGCATGGAGCAATGCAGAATAAGGCTATGAGGTCAAATATCAAGTTCTAAGCAGTCTGGAAGTCCCAATTATTCAAAAGTATTCTGGCAAACAAGAAGTGTGTCTGAAGCCCAGGGACTTGTGGGAACTTCCCATAGGGTTCTAGCAGTCCATCTTCTCTACTGCAGATTTTTGAGAGGCTGCAAGATCAGCTTTCATCATCAGCCAGTCCTCACTGCTTCAGGGAACAGTGGACAGTTCAAGCAGGAGTATGCATGAAACCACTGGTACTGATGCTAGTTCTGTCCATACCATTTATATGGCCATCACTAGTCTTTACTGTGCATGTGGCAAAGGAGACAGCAGTGAGTGCAAACCCTTTCTTTCTTCATGAATATGTGTTCCTTGCTTCACAAGATTTGAAATATTTGTCATAATTTCACTGTGTCAAGTTGTGGCTAGTCGGGCCTCCAAATCACACCCTACTGCTAAATAGGGGAGAAAAAAGGAGGAAAAAAATTCCAATGGGAAATTATAAAGCAAAGTATTGTTTAGTAAAATCTCGGGATATTAATCAGGGTTGTCATGATAATGGTATGCACCATGGTATCATCCTTATCAACAGTAATAAAAGAATAAGCAGGTTTTTAGAGATATATAACTTTTAAAATACATAAAATAAATTGAGTTTGCTATTCAGGAAGCCTCATAGCAAATTATGAAAATCCTGAAAATCTCTCTCAGGAGTTCACTTGCTTGGGTTGAGTGCCCAGGTGATGCAGGGCCCATTTTAGAGCGAGTGCTCTTTAATGTCTTCATGAACAACAGGGATGCAGGACTCGAAGGGATACTAAGTGAGTTTGCTGATCATGCTAAACTGGGAGGAGCTGTCAACTCCCTCGAGGGCAGAGAGGCCTTGCAGAGAAACTTCGAGGAATTAGAGAGGTGAGCAATTACCAACCATATGAAGTTTAACAAGAGCTAGTCTTGGGAAGGGGCAACCCCGTAGTGTAGACTAGGCAGTGAGGTGCTGGAGAGCAGCGCTGTGAAAAGGGACCTGGGGGTCCTGGTCAACAAAAGCTGAATATGAGTCAGCTGTGCCCTGGCAGCTAAGAGGGCCAGTTGTGTCTGGGGTGCATCAGGGTCAGCATCACCGGCTGGGCAAGGAAGGCGATTGTCCTGCTCTGCTCTGCACTGGGGCAGCCTCACCTTGAGTGCTGTGAGCAGTTTTGGGCACCACAGTATATGGAGCTAAAGCTGTTAGAGAGCATCCAAAGGAGGAACACAGAAATGGGAAAGGATCTGGAGGAGAAGCCATACAAGGAGTGGCTGAGGCTACTTGAACTATTCAGCCTGGAGAAGAGGAGACTGAGGTCAGACCTGATCGTGGTCTGCAGCTCCCTCACAAGGGGCAATAGAGGAGCAGTACCAGCCTGCTCTCTGTGACAGGATCCAAGGGAACGGCATGATGCTGTCAGGAGATGTTAGGCTGGATATTAGGAAAGGGTTAGGGTTAGGTAACAGGCCCAGCAGTTCAACCAGTTACAGCTTGTTCTGGGTATCCCCCGCCCGGAGAATGGACAGGCAGGCCTGCAAGCCATATTGCAAATTATTGATTTTGTCTTTCTTTTCATATAGATGAATGATATTCTGCTATACACGTATCCCCAGAAGGATGGCAAATATCGACTGAAAAACACCTTGACTGTGTCAGGCATGAAGGTAATGCTTCATCTGTATTAAAAGCTTGAATTAAGGTTTTATAGTGAGCAACTGGTGCTTTGCTGGTTTATGTCTCCTATCCAGCAAGGGCAAAGAAGGGACAGACCTGTTATCAGGGCATTCCCTTGTCTCTTACAGGAGACAGAAGGAAAAATGGCAGAAAACAAACATAAAAAGATTAAGTCTGTGACTTAGTATGACAGCCTTATTCAGACTGCATAAATAATACAAACCAAAATCAGTTACCCTCTGATCATGAAACAGGAAACAGAAAAGATTTATTATCCCATTTGTCTCCAGCCAATGCATTATTGTTCCCTTCAGTGCATTCACTAGAGCTTAGTCTGCCTGGTTTTAAACTCCTGCTACTCAAAATTTACACATGGCTGGTTTTCATGTGCCTTTTAACTGTTTTCATCAAAAGCATTAATGGTTCAAAAAGCAATTAGCCAACTTTATGGGGGAAAGGTGTATTGGGAGCAATTTCATGCAGTGATATGAGACCAGTTTCTTCTTCAATAAATTTATAAATTACAAACACAATTAAGCTGTCCTTACACTCTTTTGCTAAGTACTCCTTGGCACCAGAACCTATGCAACCCGAGACATTGGACCAAAGAGGTCTATTGGACCTTCATAACTGTTCTATAGCTAATATTCCAAGTTGTATTTATGTGAAAGAGGATTTGAAGTGACAAGTCAGGAGTCTGATGATCTAGAAAATACCCAAGATGAGAATTACTAATCATTAATTTCAGTGAAATTACATAGGAAGTTTTAGGTGTTGTGAAAAGATGATGGGGGCTGATCACCCCAGGGACCCGAGAGTTTAAAACTAACTCAGGGATCCCAGCAATTCCTAGGAATTGTCAAAATATTCTACTGTTAAGTGAAAAGGAATTGTGGAGGAAGTACTTAATGAGGTATATTTGAAACGCTGAGTCACTAGCATAATGATGCTTGTTAATAAAAATGTATGAAACCATGAACCTGTGTTTCTCCTCACTGGCTGTTGCTATTAGCAGGCTACTAATATACTCCATAGTAGGAAAAAGATTTTAGCTGAGCTGTAGCTTTTAAGTTGGCTTCTTTTTTTTGCTGGTAAAGAGCCTTGCTGCAGATAGGCATTTACTGAACTGAAGTGCTTCACTGTATAATGCCTGCATGTGAGGAAAAAAGTGATTTCTATTCATCACAAGCATAGACCAAAATGCTCTAACACTTGACAGACTAAACATCTGCTAAGCTTGTCATATTAAAACTGACCCCTCATAGATACTTCATCCTTTTAGGCTGGATTAAGTGATTTTTTTCCTTCAGCACACCATGATATTGAAATAGAGACCATTCCTTATTACAACAGCAATACAAAAAACCCTAATACCCATCTTTTTGCATTGAAATATGAAACAGATGGTTGGGATATTAGATGTCATATGCATTGAGACTTGTGTGGTATACTGGTTATAGACAGTTTAATTCATTTCCACATTCATGTTCATGGTGTTTTTTTCTAGGTCAGTCGCCCAGTGATAGAGAAAGCCCAAAACATCCTGAAGATTGAATATGATGAACTTTGCCTGACCCTGTCAGCAAGGTACTGTTCCCAAATGTCCATGGCAGAGGGTTTTACATTCTAGAGCTGTATCTCTAGAAGAGTCCAACCAATACCCAAGACTGAAATGGTGTCTCATTCTTTTTTAACTAGCGTTTTTCAGTCTGCTATTGGTGACAGACTATGGCTGAGTACTTGATTACGCAATCAACATTCATTATAAATGTGAGGCTCATAAACTATAACTAATTCAATTAATGTACTCCGTAAAGACTAGAAGTTGGCTTTTGATAGCATCTTAAAGAGAAAAGAAAGAAGAAGCCTGGGTACTTTCCATTATCTCTGATATTCTTTCCCTGTGATACAAGGAGTCTGTTGCATCTTCCTTTCGTAAGTTTCCTTGTTACCTCATACCTCTAGGGCTGTAAAGCTCCTGGACAAAATAGTAATTAGGTAATACCACACAACAGATATAAAAGCATTTAATGCTGCTTAAATGTCAAAGTCAAAATTAAACCTTACAGGCAACCTTATGGGTTTTTCTAATAAAAGGAATTTCACTAATGAGCTTGTGTACCGCTAGTATTGATTGCAACTGGGAGTCAAGATCTCTGCCCTAGGATCCCAAGCTAGTGCCAAAAAGAGAATGTAGATCAGTTTCTGATCAGAAGGTAGCAGTGTACTGTATTTTTCATGGTTCTAGCCCAAAACTATCCCGCTAATTTACGTACAGCTATAGAAGAAAGGTGACTGGTTTGTTTCCACATGTAGTTGATTACAAAAGATATAGCACACTAGGAGTGGCATTAAAATTAATTCTTCCAAATAACAAGGTCTTCAGTGCTTTTAAGTACTGACTTTCCCACCTAAGTCTGCAACTACAGCATGCAACAGAATGCCTAGAAACCAGCAGACTTCCTAAATTACACAGCAGAAGAGAAAGACAGGGATGGCACTTTCTTATTCAGAATCAGAATTTGGAGCTCTCATCCTTCCCAGAGCACTTACCAATCTGTGGGGAGTGTTCAGCTACCTGTCAAAGTCTTTTGGTCCATTTTCTTTTATAGCCATAACCATATCTGAGATTTCCTTAGACCTTCACACTCTTCACAATCCTCAAAATATACTCGCAGTAATTCTGAAGTATCTGCCAGTTATAAAAGCAAGTTGTGTACAGTCCTTCTGTATTGTAGAGGGGAAGTTCTCTTGCATGTCCCCTTTTCCCAGAACAACTGAAGTTGTCATCCCTAGTGAGCAGCTTGGGATGCACCGCTTGCATTATTAGGATGTTTCTTTGCCTTTTGTACTTATATAAAGTCCATACTTTATTAGCATAAACAAAGTATGTGAGGCAACTGTGAGGTGTGTTTATTTGGTAGTAGATAGAACCAGGATCTAAGACTAAGGTTACCCTTCTGATAACAGACAGAGAGAGGCTGGGAGAGACCCTCTTCCCTCTCCTTGCGCTGCTCATTCTGTGACCAATCTGCCATAAATCACCCAAGAACAGTTATTCCTCCTCCTTTTTGTACTGGCTGGCAGAGCTAATGAGATACCAGACAGCCAGCAGCCAGCCTGCTCTCCTAACTCCATTACACAACATTCTTGGCCTGTTGCACTCACCAAAGACAGAAAAGTACAGAAGGCTTCAAGTATCCCTGAAGACTGTATATTTTACTGCTTACACTGAGGGGCTGCAAGCTACACTAAAGGTCAGTGGTTAACAACCAAAATGCAAACCTCAAAGGCTTTATATTTGTATGAGACAAGGTGAATGAACTGAGGAAATACAGCATGAGTGCCAGGAACTAAAGGCAGTAGACTAAGGATGACCAAAGTTCAGAAGTCAGCATGGCTATATAAGCAATTGGCACTGTAAAGTCTTTCCATTTCCTGCTGAAAATGGTTCATTCATCTGAAGAGCCATTTTATTGCTTTAGCAGGGAGCTGCTACCAGATTTGAGCACAGCACCTTTATGAAGAAGGCTCATATGCTCTTATATATTTATTTTCATTTCAAAAATATTGGTCTTGGAGACAGGGATAACCCTGTGGTGCTTAAATAAAATACCAGAGAAAATACTAGGAGAATACAGTCAATATTATCTCCTGAAAGGCTAATTTAGAGGGATAGTGGTAGTGCTGTGACAAAATCCCATCCTAGTCCAATTTCTGTGTTCTGTGGATATCCCCTGCTGTCTAGTGAAATGCAGTGACAACTTGTCCCCCTCTTTCTATTTGCTTAATGATGAATATATGAGCCAACATGGAGAACTGATAGCTCAGCACAGAAGATGCATCCCAAAAATCCCACAAGGACCAAATGTGGCAATGGTGAATCAAGGGCTGAACTTCTCTGAGCGTCAGAGGTTCTGCAAAAGTTCCTCTGAGCCTTCATGCAACCAGTCAAATAGCTAATTAGAACCGGCCTATGCAAATTGAAAAAATTGATCTTGCTCATCAGAAGATGGTTGTTATTCCCACATTTAGTCACTAAAAGCATGCAATTACTTCCTAGATATTTTTAATTGAGTGGAGAAGAGGCTAAAGGGGCCAGTTAGATATCAGACTTTTGATAGCACGTTGTCCTTCTTACCTGTCTTTCCTAAAGTGGCTTTAATTTCCACCACTATATGGGCCATGATTTTCTCTGTGGTTTGGGAGTTTTTTTAATCATATTTTAATTTTCAAGTGAAGAGAATTTCCATGAAAGAAATAGCAAGACAAGTGTTTAAATTAGGAAAGTCAGGACTTCTTTTAGTGTTTTCTAGGCAGTGGACATGATTTGTCTGGAAGATACAGACATCTTCAGATTTCTTAGAAAGTGTAATTTGACAGGTGGTAACTTTGGTAGTAATAAGGAATGACTAGGCTGAATAGAGCTCTGAGCAACCTGGTCTAGTGAAAGGTGTGCCTGCCCATGGCAAGGGGTTGGAATGAGATGATTTTTAAGGCCTCTTCCAACCCAAACCTTTCTAGGATTCTATGACTAGTAGTGTGACTGTTGACAGAGGTGATCTCCTGTAACGTAGATCCTTGGCTTCCAGAGTTTTGCCAATTTGCAGTACATACACTAGCTCAGAGTTTCTGCTCCAGGCTTGTTGAATTTTGCACAGGCTGATGTTTTTCAGACAAGGACTTATGGTCATAGCACAGAGAGATGCCAAGTCAAAGATCATTAAGAAAATCTGGTGTTTTCTCTCTGTGTTCTTTTTTTTTTTTTTTTGGACCACAAAACACAAATTGTTCTCAGATGTCTTGTTTGGTGGTCTTCATGAGGACAGTGTGAGGAAATCACAGCTGAACAGCAGCTGGCAATGATGCCACTGCTAGTTTTTACAACAAAGTCTAGTGGGTAGCTTTAATGTGGCTGGTATGATTTGGAGAGGGGAGACCACACTGAGTTGCATTCCCTCCTGTGACTCAGGCTAGAAACCGCTAGAGATGTGCAGAGTTTCAGATGAACAGGAAGTGCACAGTTTGAAGTCCCAGCAGAAAAACCAGCTAAAATAGGCAGAATACCTCACGACTGTAACAGAGCAAATGCATCTGTGAAATAACAGGCACCCTGCTGCTTTTTGGGGATAGCTGGACTAGCAGGGAAATGCGAAGTGCTCGCTTGTTTGCCCTGTGCACAGGGGGCATCTAGAGGCAGTCTGGAGAATTACTGACCTCCATGCATAACTGCAACTCCAGGGAACACTCAGCTTCCTTCACTAATTGGTGTCCTGGTTTCTTCTGTTCCAGGAGACTGGAGGTTGTCTGTGAAGAAGCTATAGGAAAATTGAACCATTCACATCTCTACCATGGGCGATACACTTCTGCATTTCCCAACATGCAATTCATCTAAGTAGCCCACTGTAGAGAAGAGCATAAACGTGCCTTCTTTGAGCAACCCATATATGCCAACACTCTGTGCACTAGAGTGCCTAAAAGATAGGGCAGGCAGGACAAAAAGAGACGCTTCATATTGTCCTGTACGATCTAGCTTATAGCAAAGCCAGAGACTACTTTGAAAAAATTTCTGGGCATTTAGTTCCTTCTCAGTCACAGTCCTAAGCATGGAGCTACTAGTCATCACTCTGAATATGTCCAGTCAATTTTGTTCCTGGTCAGAAAATTATCAGTTCACTGCAATAGTGGGGAAAAGCAAACATTCCTGAAAGTGAAATATTCTCCTCTGATCAGCTTGTTTCAGTCCCTGCTGTGCACGGCATTGACTGCTCTGCTGTATTTCATTCCCCAGCTCTTGCTCAGAAAGGGATGACTGGTACAGCTGCATCAGCAAACACATCCCAGATGACTGCAAAGCTCACAAGACTTCGACTTTCCACAGCAGCATGGAGGTAAAAGGAGGCCAAATATTTCAGTGCTTGAAAAGGAAAGGTGTGGGAAACGCTAAAGGTAAAAAGAATTTTTAGGAGCTAAAAAAGCAGGCCTCAGAGACAGAAGCTGGGAATTTAGAATTTGCTCCAGCTGAAAACTTTGAAACTGGAAAAGATACAGTAGAATAGCAAGCAAATACATGAGAGCAATAAGCTGAGTTTCTAAGTTTGACTTGAATAAATCTTAGCACTGCA